>PVJC01038043.1:0-16934 GCA_004026665.1 Murina feae
TACAAGAGGGTTGTCCGACTGCCAGTTTAGGCCCAATCCCTGTAAACCAGCAGTAGGACATCCTTTGAGGGGTCCCAGATTGGAGAGGGTGTAGGCTGGGCTGAGGAATACCTCCCTCCCCCGTGCACAAATTTCATTTACTGGGCCAGTAGAATCTAATATAATAAAAGAGTAATATGCAAATTGACCATTACCCGATACACCTAAGCCACGCCCACCAGCCAACCAGAGCGGCTGTATGCAAATTAGCCCAGCCAAGATGGAGGCCGGCAGCCATGGAGCTAGAGCAAACCAAAGGCTTCTGTTGCAACTGCCTGCCTAGGCTGGCTGAGCCTCTGCACACGGCCACGCCCACCAGCCAATCAGAGTGGCTGTATGCAAATTAACCCAGCCAAGATGGAGGCCAGCAGCCATGGAGAGAGCAGCAATGGGTGAGGAGTGGGCAGCGGTGGGCAGCAGAGCGGGTGGGGCAGGTGGTGGCAGTGGTGGCAGCGTCCCAAGCACATGGGGACCTGGCCTGCAGGGCGGGATGGCCCCGCACCCCAGAGGCTGCGAGCCCTGCGTTGGCAGCAGCCAGCTGCTGGGGAAGGAGGCACACAGGAACCTGGCCTGCAGGGGAGGGCAGTTGTGAGGGACCCAGGCCTGCAGGGGAGGGCAGTTGTGGGGGACCAGGCTGGCCGGGGTGGACAGTTGGGGGTGACCAGGCTGGCAGAGGAGGGCTGTTGGTGGGGATCCAGGCCTGCAGTGGAGGACACTTGGGGGGACCCAGGCCTGTAGATGAGGGCAATTGTGATGGACCCAGGCCTGCAGGAGAGGGCAGTTGTGGGGAACTCAGGCCTACAGGAGAGGACAGTTGGGAGGGACCATCCTGGCATGGGGAGGGCAGTTAGGGGCAATCAGGCTGGCACAGCAGCAGTTAGACATTTATCAGGCTGGCAGGGGAGTGGCTAGGGGCAATCGGCAGGTGAGAGGTTGGGAGCCAGCAGTCCTGGATTATGAAAGGGATGTCCGACTGCCCATTTAGGCCCGATCTCACTGTGGGGATCGGGCCTAAACGGGCAGTCGGACATCCCTCAAGGGGTTCCTGATTGGAAAGGGTGCAGGTTGGTCTGAGGGACACCACCACAACCCCCCACCTCCACTTCGTGCACGAATTTCGTGCACCGGGCCTCTAGTAAATTATAAAAGAGCAATAACTACATACCTATCAATAATTACAATGAATTAAATACTCCAATCAAAAGATGTAGAGTGGTTGAATGGATATGAAAAAACAAGACTCTTACATATGCTGCCTACAAATGGAAATATACACACAGACTGAAAGTTAAGGCATGGAAAAAGATATTTCATGCAAATGGAAATGAAAGTAAAAGCTGGGTAGCAATCTTATCTAATAAAAGCGTAATACTGAAATTGACCATTTCTTCGAGACAAACAAGCCTCGCCCACCAGCCCACCAGAGCGGCTGTATGCAAATTAACCCAGCCAACATGGAGGCTGGCACTCACGGAGCTGAGTAAACAGGCAACTTCCACTGCAGCAGGAGTAAAACTGTTTGCTGGCCACTGGGTTTCTCCTGGCTCCAGGCAACAACATATTTGCAACATTGTCTCAATTATAGAAGCCTCAGAGTTGATGCAAACAGCAGTCCTGCCTGCAAATACTAAGGCAACATTGTCTCAATTATAGAAGCCAAGCAGACAGGAGGCTTCGTTACCTTCGTTACCTGCCTAAGGCTAGGCTTAAAGGAACAGTGTAACAATTATAGAAGATAAACAAACCCCAGAAACCTGCTTCCAGCCAGCCTTGCTGGGACATTGGGTCAATGGGAGCTGTGGGTAGCCTGAAAGCCTAAAAACACCAATCAGCCCATCACTCAGGTTGGCCACACCCCAATGGGGTGAGGGATCCCACTGGGGGGCTTGGCCACCTGCAGAAAGCCATGAGCCCCTCATCCAGGCTGGCCAGGTACCCCAGTAGGGACCTGAACCCTGAAGAGACTGTGGCCAGCCTGCAAACAACCATCAGCCCCTCACCCAGGCTGGCCAGGTACCCCAGTAGGGATCCAAAACCTGAAGGGACTGTGGGCAGCCTGAAAGTCTGTAAATGGCCCTCAGGCCCGCACCTTGGCTGGCCAAACTCCAATGGGGTGAGGGACCCCACTGGGGGGCTTGGCCAGCCTGAAAATGCCCCTCAGCTCCTCACCCAGGCTGGCCAGGTACCCCAGTAATGACCCAAAACCTGAAGGGACTATGGGCAGCCTGAAAGCCTGCAAACAGCCCTCAGCCCCTCACCTAGGCTGGCCACACCCCCATGGGGTCAGGGTCCACACTGGGGTGCTTGGCCAGCCTGCAAACAGCCATCAGCCCCTCACCCAGGCTGGCCAGTCACGCCAGCAGGTGGACATCCCCAGAGGGGTCCCAGACTTCGAGAGGGCACAGGCCGGGCTGAGGGGCCTCCTGAGTGCACAAATTTTTGTGCACTGGGCCCCTAGTACTTATATAAGACAAAACATACTTAAGGCAAAGAAGGACATTTCATATACAATAGCCAAGATCTGGAAACAACCTAAGTGCCAATCGATAGACAACTAGATAAAGAAGATGTGGTACAATATATACTGTAATATAACATGGCCATAAAAAGAATGAAATACTACCATTTGCAATGACACAGATGGACCTAGAGGGTATTCTGCTAAATGAAACAAGTCAGACAGAAAAAGTCAAATACTATGATTTCACTTACATGTAAAATCTAAAAAGCAAAGTAAAGAAACAAACTCATAGATACATACAGCATTTTGATGATTGCCAGATGGGAGGGGTTAGGGGGAGAAGTGAAAAACAGGAAGGGATTAAGAACTACAAATTGGCAGCTACAAAATAGTCACAGGGATTTAAAATACAGCATAGAGAATATAGTCAGTAATCCTATCTAACAAAGAGCTAATATGCTAATTAGACCAACCAGCAGAACAACCTTCCGGAGGACTATCCAGACAACCTCCAGGACAAAGCTGGGGCTGCAAGGGACGAGGCAGCCAGGGCTGCACGGGCCGAGTCCCTTGCATGAATTTCATGCATCAGGCCTCTAGTCCTATATAATAAAAGGCTAATATGCAAATTGAGCAAACAGCAAAACGACTGGTCACTATGACGCACACTGACCACCAGGGGGCAAATGCTCACCACAGGAGCTGCCCCCTAGTGGTCAGTGCACTCCCACAGGGGGAGTGCCACTCAGCCAGAAGCCAGGCTCATAGCTGGTAAGCTCAGTGGCAATGGCGGGAGCTCCTCCTGTCTCCTCAGCAGGGCTAAGGATGTCCAACTGACAGCTTAGGCCCGCTCCTTGGGATGGGGCCTAAGCCATCAGGTGGACATCCCCTGAGGGCTCCTGTATTGTGAGAGGGTGCAGGCCAGGCTGAGGGACCCCCCAAGTACACAAATTCCATGCACTAGGCTTCTAGTATTGTAATAACTATGTATGTATGGTATCAAGTAGTTACTAGAATTATCAGGGAGATCTCTCTCTTTTTTAAATTGACTTCAGAGAGAGGAATGGAGGGAGGAAATAAGAAAAGAGAAAGAGAGAGGGAGAGGGAGAGGGAGAGGGAGAGGGAGAGGGAGAGGGAGAGGGAGAGGGAGAGAGAGAGAGAGAGAGAGAGAGAGAGAGAAGGAGATGTGAGAAATACCAATCAGCTGCCTTATTACAATTACCAGGGAGATCACTTTTTTTTAAAGTTGATTTCAGAGAGGAAAAGGGAGAGAGAGAAACATTGATCAGCTGCCTCCTGCACACCCCCAACTGGGAATTGAACCTGCCATCTCTCAGTGTATGGGATGATGCTCCAACTGACTTAGCCACACTGGCCAGGACAGGGAAATCACTTCTGAAGTAATAAAAGGTCTAAACACTATACTATAAACCTGGAAGGAATATGGGATATCAACTTGCAATTAAAAAATAGTAAAAATTTTTTTCAATGAAAAAAAAAACCCTAAAATAATAATTTTTGAAGGGACTTAATAAACCTTAAATTATCTTTTAAAAACAGGTATTTATTATTTTTACCCTGTATATTGATCTCCGAATTCCTCATCTACATAACTGAACTGCTATTCCTCATATGAAATATAAACTCTGCTGTGGTATCAGGTGGGTAGAATTCCTCATCCACATAACTATGCCTCATATAAAATATTGATACAGCTATGATGTCAGGTGGGTATTAGATTTATCAGGAGGACCACTTTGTAAGTTATATAAATGTCTGACACTTTGCTGTATACTTGAAATTAATATAATATTGAATGTCAACTATAATTTAAATTTTTTTAATTTAAAAATTAAACAATTCTCAGCAAACGATTGAACTATTAAGTTTTCTATTCTTTTAATAAATAAAAATTATGGTGATAATATCTCAAAATTTCTTTTTCATAATTCTATTGTTTCAAGTGTGTTCTTAATAAATACTTTGACAAAATATATAAAAATAACGAAATACTGACACTTCTAAGACAAACAATATAGTGGATTAAAATCACATGCTTTGGAAACAGGAAACATGGAGTCTGAATTCTTTCTTCTCACTTATGATTTTTGTGTTCCTGGGTAAGCCATTATACCTCTCTGTTTTAGTTTCACTTATCTATAAAATGGGTATAATAATATTTTCTTCATAGAAATTTGCAAATAGTAAATACTTAAGAAATTTGCCAAAGTAAATACTTAACAAATAGTAGCTTTCATGTCATAATTATTACATTATTATAAGAAAAGTTCAGAGAAGTTACCATTCAGTCAAACATTTACCATTCCTATCATATGCAGGAAATATGTAAGCACTAGGAATACAAAGAAAACAAGGACAGTTAAGAGGACTCAAAATATATCTTATGTTGAATTCACACTTTAAAGTTCATTTCAAGTACAAACTTCACATTCTATTTTATAATTTCTAAGTAGGGCAATTATTTTAAGTTCCTCCTATCAAAATTAAAGAATGATTTATTTTCCTTTTGAAATGAAAAAATATGTTGTCAGGTTCAACCAAATTAGGGCACATCTGAGAAATCCTTGGAATCTGGAAAACATAGTAAAACTTTAATTTGAAAGCAACCTGCAATTAACATCACATTTCAAAATTCAGACAAGTCAAATCAATTTAATCTAATAAAAGAGTAATATGCAAATTGACCCGCACTCCATTACACCCAAGCCATGCCCACCAGCCAAGCCACGCCCCAGTCAATCATAGTGGCTGTATGCAAATTAACCCAGCCAAGATGGCGGCTGGCAGCCACGAAGCTAGAGCAAACAGGAGGCTTCTGTTGCACCAGTGATGGAGGAAACTGCCTGCCTAGGCCTGCTGGGTCTCTGCTCAAGGCAACAATGTTTCAATTATAGAAGATAAATAAACCCCAGAAACCTGATTCCAGCCAGCCTCACTGGGATGTTGGGTCAATGGGAGCTGTGGGCAGCCTGAAAACAGCCTTCAGCTCCTCACCCAGGGTGGCCAGGCACCCCAGTAGGAACCCAAACTCTGAAGGGACTGTGGGTAGCTTGAAAACAGCCCTCAACCCCTCACCCAGGCTGGCCAGGCACGCCAGCAAGCGGACATCCCCCGAGGGGTCCCAGACTGCGAGAGGGCACAGGTCGGGCTGAGGGACCCCCCGAGTGCACAAATTTTTGTGCACTGGGCCCCTAGTATATACATATTATTCTATATAGAATGTTTATGTCACAGACTTCTTGTTGTACTATTCATTTTTTCTCTTGATTCAACATCTTTGCCTTAGCATATGACCATTATGATTAAAGTCTTCTCTGTAATTGAACAACTAAAATACCAGGAGATCAGATTCTCCACATAATTGTGGAAAAAATGAAAAAACTCAAAAAGAGGTTGAACTTGAAAGTTCCCTAGTGAAGAAAAAAAAAAAAAGACCAGAATGACTCTATAGTCCAAAATAATAATTGGTTGTTGTTGTTAATCCTCACTCAAGAATATCTTTTCCATTGCTTTTCAGAGAGAGGGAGTGGAAAGAATGGAGGGAGGAAGGGAGGGACATGCCTTCTGCATACACCTCATGGGGGTGGGGTGTGTCAGGGAGCAAATGCCAACCAAGGTATGTGCCCTTATCTGGGAATCAAACCTGAGATCCTTTGCTGTGCCGGTCAATCCTCCAACCACTGGACCACACTGGCCAGGACCAAAATAATACATTTTTCACTAAGAGTGGCACATTTTTCACTAAGAGTGGCACATTTTTAAAAAAAGAAATTCACATGGAACTTAGTGCAGTTCTTTAGAAGGCTCACCTTTTATTATTATTATTGAAAAATAGAACAAATCTTATTTTCTCATTCATTTTTCAAAAGAATAAAAAATAACAGATCTAAGCTGAAACTGATCACAGCAGGTAAGATGATTCAGCACAGATCCAAAGGAAGGTACAAATGTTCACTTTTCAAAAGCACTACAAAAGCCAACCTCATCTATTTTCATTGCAGCCATGGCTTTATGCCGAACATTTGAAAACTTGAAAAGTGCTATTCTGTATAAGTAATTATGAAGAGCTTTGCAAAAAGAAGGGGAAAGATGTATTGACAATCAGCTCCTTCAAAGGGTTAAATGCCCATGCCTCTGGGTTACAGGATAAGAATCTAAGAATTGCTGCTAGATCTGAGACAATGCACCCAAACCAAATGTTTCAGGAGATGGGCTTAGAGAGTGTTAAGAGCAGGTATCAAGGAATCTGTTGGGTAGTCTCAAAAATTAAATATGCCCTTAAACATCCACAGGTTGGTTTGTTTTTAGATATATAGGTTGTCCCCAAAATGTATACACATACTTTGAACAATTATAACGGCAGTGTTTATTAAAATACATTGCATTTTTAAAGTTGCACTATCAGCTGTTAAGGTGTGTAGATATTTTTTGGGACACCCTGTATAAGATCTTTTTATAGGTCAGTTATTCTTGCATTTAACTCTTTATTCACCTCATTTTGCATTTGCAGCCTATATAATTTTTCAGGGTACAGCATTCCACAAGAGTACAACTAGATATTTAACGCCTTTCTATGGTGCTAGATATATTGATTTTTAAGCTTTAAGTAGTGCCCCTAGTTCTAATATTCTAGAATTTGGTGAACAATTAATTAAGCCCCCTCTCTACTCACCTTCATAGCAAAGTCTCTCAGAACTATGCACAATGGCTCTACTTCCTCACCTACCAGTTACTCTTCAGCCTACCCCAACTGGCTTCCACTCCATTCACTCTATTAAAATGTCTCTTGGTAAAGACCATAAGGACCTTCGTGCTGCTAAATCCAATGGACATGCTGTAGTCATCATTTTCCCTTACTCTGCAACATCTTTCAACAAAGTTAATTGGTCTCTCCCTCTTAAAATAACTCTCCTGGGTGCCTCACAACTCTGTCCCTTGTCAAATATTAGGGACTCTGTACCCTCTATCTAACCTACATATGCTACCTTGGGACTTGGTCCTAGAACCTCACATAATCTCATAAACATCCCTTTCATGCTGATGACACACTTCCATGCTGACAACACTTTTACATCTCCAGATCAGATCTTTCTTTTGAGTCTAGAACAGTACACCCAACTACCCATTCAACATCTCCACCTGGATGCTTCATAAACTTATTTAAACTCAACTCATCAAAAACTGAAGTCTTGGATTATTCCCTCACTGTTTGTCTTCCAACATGTTTCCCATCCCCAAACCATCTACTTCAGTTGCTCCTGCTCTAAACCTGGAAGTCCCTTACTCTCACCATTCTGCCCAATCAATCTCCAATCCTGTCCATTCTGCTTCCAAAAAATAGCTTTTGTGCGCTCAGTTTCCCACCTCTACCTCCATCCTCCCCTCTCACCCCCACCTTCCAGTCTAAGTCATTATCACCTACCACATCGCAAGAGCATTCTAAGAGAACTTTCTGAATCTCCCCTCCAATTTCACCTCCATACTCAGCCAGAGTGATCTTCCAAAGGTGAAAATACTCCTAGCTAAAACCCTTCGGTGGCTTCCTATTGGTTTTAGGACAATGTTCATACGGCACCTATTTAGCTCTCCAGACAACCTCATCTCAAGTTATCATTCCCCTTGTTCTCCACAGCACTAGCCCTACTCTTTTTCTGTGTACATTACACATGCTGAGGTTTCTCCAGATGTAGGGTCTTTGCACATGTTGTGTCTTCTACCTGGAATATTTGTTTTGTTTTACTCTTCTTCTACCCACTGCTGTCCAAATCACAACAACACACACACAACCCAAAACCCCAGAGGTCACATGCAATAATCAAACTAGACCAAAAGGAACTGACTGCCTAGTAACCCACAGTGTTAAAACATAACATTAGGGCAAAAAAATACATAGTAATAATAACAGCAAACACTTATATAACTTTATACGAGGCACTCTTTTGGATGATTTATATATTTAAATACACATACAACAATATGATGAAGTAGGTGTTATTATAATCTCTTTTAAGATAAAATAACTAAGGTACAGAGAGGACAATTAACTTCACGAAGGTCACAGGTATTCAGTGGCAATGCTAGGATTCAAATTGTGCTGTGTGGAGGCTTGGCTGTCCATAACTTGGACTATCCAAACCTCCCTTCCACATAAGGGATGTGGAATTGGCTTACATAGTTATACTGCTATTTAGATAAGTACTAATTCTCCACTAGACTAAAAACATAAATGCGGGTAGAGATCATTTATACCTTGTCCACATGTTCCAATCTCCTGAGTAGTATCTAACACATAATTGACGCGCAAAGATATCTCTGAATATATGTTA
This sequence comes from Murina feae, assembly GCA_004026665.1. Classification (NCBI taxonomy): domain Eukaryota; kingdom Metazoa; phylum Chordata; class Mammalia; order Chiroptera; family Vespertilionidae; genus Murina; species Murina feae. Next base: position 8,848 of record PVJC01038043.1, read on the forward strand.
TTTGAGAACGTATTGGGTTCCAATCATGCCTTCTGCTACTATCAATTTCCTTTGTTAGCTGACTGCTAACCATTCCTGCAAATCCCTCGGTGTCCCCTCCTCCTGTCTACGTGGCTTTCGGGATGTCTGTAAGGTATAGTGGCGGCCCACAGGCTTCCCTCCACCCCTCCCCGCGGGGGTGAGCGCCTCGCGGCCTTTCCTGCCCTCAGGCCTCACCTTCCACGTCGGGGAGGAGGCCGTCCCAGCTGCCAGGCCAGGTCCAGAGGGCTCTCCTGTGCCCAGGGGCATGAAACGGCCATACCGCTGCAGAGGCCACTGAGCCGCGTCTCCCCCCGGCAGCCCGAGGCCCGCCGGCGTTTTTCCCGCCTCCGCCATGTCCGGCCTCCTGGAACGCACAGCCAGCGGACGTCTGCCAATCGCGCCGCGACCAATCAGGAAGTGAGGTGTGTAAGGCCCGCCCTCCCCTCGAGTGCAAGCCAATGGGCGGGCCCTGAAAATTCCTGCAGGGGCTTTCGGGTTGTGGGTGTGGCTCTGGCCCTTGGGGGCATGTCCTCTTGGAGGTCAAAGTGGAGGTGGTGATTTCCAACTTGAAGTGGGTCTGGGCCGCCTATAAATGGTAGTTGATTCCGCCTTTGCAACATTCAGGCCTCCCCTCCCCTCAGGAGCCATTTCCGGAAGTTGGCCGACACCCTGTAATTGTGAGGGGACGAGGCCAGAGTGCTCTCCTTCCTTCCGCACAGCGATCTTTCAGATGATAACGATCCTGCCCACCTCTAACCCACCACAACTCAACCGCAAGTAGGATCATTTCCTCATCATCCTGCAGCCCCTCAGTGACACTGCCTTCAGACCACCAGGTTCTTCCCAAAAAGCACTTTTAGATGGAATGCTGCCGTTGATAAAAGGTGTGTCTCAAACAGCAGGTCAACTAAATGGCAGATCTGGGAGATTTGTAGTCGACAGGGCACTTCTACATCTGTTATTTCTGGCGATGAAATAAAGAAGCAAAACAGATTATTTCCCCTATTGAACAGATGGAGATAAAATAAGGCCCTAAGAGAAGAAGCAGTTTGTCCAATGTTACACAGCCAGAGTAGAAGTGTGGACCCCACATCAATCCATGTATCCACTCCACTTGCAAAGAATTTAGTCTGTCAAATCCAGCCTATCAATCAGAAGCAATGTATACCGAAAGTGGGGGCTATATTAACCATACTCATAAAAGTTATAAGGCAAACACTTTTTAAGACTACACATGTCAACGGGTATTAAGTGCACAGACAATGGTTGGAGAGGTGGTATTTACTCTATACAGCAATGATTAAATATGTATAGTGTGTAGCTATGCTAGTCCCGCATAGTGGATACAGAAATGGGTAAGGCATGCATCTAGTCTTTCAGAACCTCAGGATCTAATAAGGAAGGCAGAGAGAGATTCATGATACCTGACACTGCCATGTGAAAGGTGTACACCGTGTGCTCAAAGGATTCAGATGAAGTAAACTATGAATGGGAATGGCAGTGGCATTTCAGTCCTAACTTGAAGGATGACAAAAAGTTTCCCAAGGGAAGATAGAAAAAAACTGGTATTCCATATCAAGAGTAAGTTGAGGAGCAAAAATTTCAGAAATGAGGATAGTGATATACAGCCAGAAGGCAATGTTTTGGGAGGATGAGGCCACAAAGGTGAACTGGGCAGAAGAGCACTGAACAGCAGCTAAGAAGAGTGAACTTTGTAGGTGGTGAGGAGCATGGAAAATTTGCATGGGGCAGTGACTATCATAATGGTTGTCCAGGCAGGTTAATCTTTCAGGGGCATATAGAATAAATTGCTCCTGAAATTTATTTACCCAAAGCAAGGGATATTTATCACTTATCTTTCCATTAGTCCAGCAGAGCTTGAAGGGATCAGATTTCAGAAACTGCTGAAGGTCCTTACATGACACAGCAGTAGTGCATTTAATATAGTGGTAAATAGAACCTTGGTTTCAAGCCCAATTCCACCACTTGCCAGCTGTGTGACCTTGGGGAAGTCACTTAACCTCTCTGTAAAATAGGATTAGTAAATACCTACCTACAAGGTCATAGGGAGGATAAAATAAGATCATTTGTGGGAAAATACTTGGTAAGTTACAAAGCAGCACACATGTTTTTACTTTCCCTTTGCAGGGTTAAAATTACTTCCTGTGGCTCTCTATAGGCGGAAGGATGGAAGTGGGAGTCTGACATTTGGTCTCAGAGGATCTCACCTTCCATGTTGTCAGACACCCTTCACAAGAGCAGATGGTGCTCACAGTTGGGAGCTTATCAGTGCCCAAGGACACCTAGGGCATTGCTGGGTTCCCATGTTCAAGCTCCCATCGTAGACAATACACCTGTGCTCAAGCTTCTGGGGCAACCGGCATTTGCCAAGAGCAGACGATATCTGCAAAGAGAGATAGAAAGCCACAGTTTATAACAGAGGCTCTTTAAAAACCTATGATATTAACAAATGTGACGAGCATTCAAGAGGTCCTAGAAACTGTACTAGGTGCTTGGGATATAGTAGAGAACAAAACATATGTGTCTTCTAACCTTCTGAAGTTTATAACCTAGTGGGAAGGCAAAAAATGAAGCAAATTACTTCATATTTTAATGGCTGTTGTGCTTTCTTTTTTTAAAGACAAATCTGCAATATATATGAGGGTATAATTTATACAATAAAAAACACAGATCTTACATGTTCAATTAGGTGAGATTTGACATCTTTATACACTCATGGAACCACCATCCCAAACAAGATACAGGATATTTTTTAAAAGCTCCAAATTCCTGCCCTAACTAGTTTGGCTCAGTGGATAGAGCGTCAGCCTGCAGTCTGAAAGGTCCCAGGTTCGATTCTGATCAAGGGCATGTACCTTGGTTGTGGGCACATCCCCAGTGGGGAGTGTGCAGGAGGCAGCTGGTCGTTGTTTCTCTCTCATCGATGTTTCTAACTCTCTATCCCTCTCCCTTCCTCTCTCTGTAAAAAATCAATAAAATATATATTTTTTAAAAAAGCTCCAAATTCCCTTAGGAATTCCTCCTTCTAGTCAATTTTCAACTCCCACTGGCAATCACTGATCTGACTTTTAATCACTATAGTGTGGCTTTTCTGTTCCTGGACTTAATATATATGAAACCATACAGACTGTACTCGTTTGTATCTTTTTTTTTTTTTTTGCTCAATATAATTGTCTTTTAGCTTCATCCATATTGTTGTGTATATCAGTATTTCATCCTTTTTACATTCTATTGTAAGATAATATCACAGTTTTTTCATTCTTCACCTGTTGATTGGTGTGTGGGTTGTTTTCTGTTTGTTAAGCTGTTATAAACATTTTTGTACCAGTATTTTTGTAGATATGTGCTATTAGTTGTCTTCAATATATACCTAGGAGTGGAATTTCTGGGCTCTAAAGAGATAAATGTTTAACCTCAAAGAGTTCTCCATAGTGGTTGTACCATTTTGCACTCCTACCAGAAAAATATGGGAGTTCCAGTTATTCTCCCAGACATTTGGATTGTCAAGTCCTTTTAGTTTTAGCAACTCTATGGATGTATAGTAGTATCTCATTAATTTGCATTTCCTTGATGATGAATAATGTTGAGACCCATTTGAAATGGCTTACTAGCCATTTGTATATCTTATTCTATGAAATGTCCGTTGCAATCTTTTGTCATTATTGATTTGTCAGAGTTCTTTGCATATGATGCTATGGTCTTTGGTGGGATGTATACATATTCTCCTTTGATTTCTTCTAGCTAGTTTATAGTTCTGACTCTTACATGTAGGTATATGCTCTTTTTTTTTAATCCTTACCTGATGATATGTTTTTTGTTTGTTTGTTTTGTTTTTGTTTTTGATTTGAGAGAGAAAGAAACATCAATTGGTTGCCTCCCATACGTGCCCTGACCAAGGATCAAACCTCAACCTAAGTATGTGCCCTAACAGGGAATTGAACCCTCTACCTTTTGGTGTACAGGATGATACTCCAACCAACTGAGCCGCCAAGCCAGGGTAAGCATAGGCTCTTTCTTGCATTAAATTGTTTGTGTAAAATGAAGTAGAAATTAAGGTTCATTTTCCCCACAGAGTTATAGAATTAACGTTACACTGGAATGACCCTCACCATGGCTGGTGGAAATTGACATGTAAACACCACAATTTCCTCACTCCTCAGGTGTGATAACTCTGAAATTTGTGTAATACCCTGTTTCCCAAAGATCACCCAGTACCTTGCTTGGTAATAATAATCCTATCTAATCTAATAAAAGAGTAATATTCAAATTAACCATCACTCTAAGACACCTAAGCCACACCCACCAGCCCATCAGAGCTACTATATGCAAATTAACCCAGTCAAGATGGCGGTTAATTTGTATACACAGGCTCAGAGCAAAGACTGAAGACAGCCTAGAAGGAAGCTAAGTGCTGCAGAACGGAGCCAAGTGGCAGAGAAGGGAGGAAGGGAGGAAGCGAGGCAGCAATGATGGGAGGGAGCAAAGCGGCCCAGACAGAAGGGAGCGAGGCAGCAGAGATGGGAGGAAGTGAAGCAGCAGAGAAGGGAGGGAGCGAGGCAGCAGAGACTGTGGAGACAGGAAGGAGCAAAGTGGCAGAGAAGGAAGGGAGCTAAGGCTGCACAGATGGGAGGAAGCGAGGCAGCAGAGAAGGGAGCGAAGCCTGCCTCAGAGGGCTTTGCTCCCTTCTCTGCTTTGCTCTGGTTCAAGAAGCCCTATTCTTGCAGGCTTCTAGTATATAATAATCCTATATAATAAAAGAGAAACATGTAAATTAACTATCCCTCTGCTACGCTCACTAGCCAATCAGAGTGGGTATGCAAATTAACCCAACAAAGATGGCAGGTTAATTTGCATACACAGGCACTGGGCAGCTGGGGTGGGGCAGGTATTTCCCCATCTCGCCATGGCGACATTGAGGAAGTTGTGACCCCGCCACTGCTTGCATGCACACTGGCTCTGGGGAGCTGGGGGCAGGGTGGTGAGCACAGACACCTGGGAGCTTCCCCAGTGTCACCATGGTGATGCGGGAGAAGCTCCTGCCTGGCTGACACACACAAGCAGGTGCCAGGGAGATGGGGGGGAGGGGTAGGAGTTTCCCCCGTGTTACCACAGGGGCACTGGGGAGCTGAGGTCAGGGTGTCGCATGTGGATGCCAGGGAAACTCCTGCCCGGCAGGTGCACCAGTGCAGACTCCAGGAGACTGAAGATGACTGAAGACTAAAGAGGCTTGGCTTCTCCACAGTATCAGAGCAGAGAAGCCTAGCTTCGCTGCTGTGGCCCGAGCAGAAAAGCCAAGCCTTGATGCTGTGGCCCAAGTGGAGAAGCCAAGCCCTGCTGCTGTGGCTGGACCAAAGGCCTGGGTCCCAGGTGCCAGAGGAAAATTGATGCCTGTAGCTAGGGGAAGGAAGTCCTACTGCGTGAATCTTTGTCCAGTGGGCCTCTAGTACATTTATTATCCCTTACCACTTTTGACCTGATGTGTTCCTCCTTCAGGAACGCAACAGTTGGTGCTGAAACTTGGGAGGGTTCCACAGGGAAGGGGAACCATTGCCACAGCTTCAGTAATCCCAAGCTTGCTACTCTGAGAACAGTAGGCAACAGCAACTCATTCTGGGCTTAACTCTGAATCATACTCGGGGGACACGATAACAGGCCTCCCTCCCTGATGAGCCCTCCTGAACCAGCAAAGGAGGACACTGGATCAAGAATTTGCTGACCCTCCATCTCACAGTGGCCAATCTTCTCTAGGTGAATGATGTTCCACAAATTTCCCTTGTCTCGAGTTTTCTGACCACTTACTCTCACTGACTTCTGGGAAGTCCCAGTACCAAGGCAGAAGACTCCTCCTGCTGTTCAGTCTCAGGTCCTTCTGCACTAGAGATGCCCAGTCCAGAGGGTCACCCCTTGTTTCTCATGGTGGTTTGTTTAGTGGTGAGGACCCCTGGCCTAAACAGTCACCTTTGGAATTGTAGTCTGTCACTCACCTTTCCTCTCTCCTGGGCCATGCTTATTTTCCTTGTTATGGGGAACACTCCCTCCACACTTCCCAAAAATGACCCCACTTGGCAGTTTCCTTAAAAATCTCAACTGGTCCTAGCTGGTTTGGCTCAGTGGACAGAGCATCAGCCTGCAGACTGGAGGGTCCTGGGTTTGATTCCAATCAAGGGCACATTCTCCAGTTGCAGGCTCAGTAGGGGACATGCAAGAGGCAGCTGATCAATGATTCTCTCTCATCATTGATGTCTATATCTATATCTCCCTTTCCCTTCCTCTCTGAAATCAATAAAAAAAATTTTTTTTAAATCTTGAGGAGGAAACCAAGATGGCGGCATAGGTAAATATCTGAAATTGCTGTCTCACAAAACCACTTCAAAACTACAATGAAGAGAAAGGGTGAACACCACCTAGAACCACAAGAAGGCTGGCTGAGTGGAAATTCTACAACTAGAAGTAAAGGGAGAAGCATACTAAGATTCAGAAGAGGTGTGGAAGTGAAGTGCAGAGGTACAGAGGCGCACGCGGAGAGGGCTGGCAACTGAGGACATGGTTGTCTTTTTCAATCCAGAGGGAGTCACAAGCTCCCAGCGGCTCTGAACTCCAGTTCCAGGAGAGTTTCTGGGGATCCAGACTCACACGGGGAGAAGCTGAACTATCTGGAAGAAGGAGAAACTCCAGAGCAGCTATCTCTCAGCAATGATTACAGTGATTACTGCTGGACACTGAGACCCAGGGCCTCTTAGAGCTGGGCTGAATATCAGCCATAGCTGTCTGCTCCTCCCTGTTGATTCCCTGAGACCCCCGCCCCACCCAAGGTGCACACAGAGGCTTTTGCATATAAAAGGCTGGGTAGCCTCAGGCAGAGGCTAGCACTTCCTTAGAGATTCAAGGGACAGTGTACCCAGTAGTCAGAGTGGGACCATCCAGATTACAACTCCTCAGATCCATAAGGGACACACTCAGGGGGCAGACTCAGTGAGCAACAAAGTCCCACTGAAGCAAGTCTTGCCCCATACGAGTGTCTCTAGCACAGAAATTTTCTCACTGTAGACACAGCTGATTCTCACAGTCAATTGGCCTAGAGGTCAGTTCCTCCCAGTGATACCAACAGCAATCAAGGCTTAGCTACAACAAGACTGTGCACAAAGCCCACAAAAGAGTGCACCAAGAGTGTCCACCTCAGGTAATTGGGGAGGCTGAGCCACTCAGCCCTAAAGGACACCTAGCACAGAAAGCCACTGTATCATCACAGGGAAGCAGCCAAAATGCGGAGACAAAGAAACAAATCACAAATGACAGAAATGGAGGAAAGCAAACGACTGAATATAGAGTTCAAAACCTTGGTTATAAGGTTTTTCAAGAATTTTCTAGAAACTGCTGATAAATTTAGTGAGACCCTCAAGGATATGAAAAAGGACCAACTAGAAATTAAGCATACACTGACTGAAATAAAGAATAATATACAGAGATCCAACAGCAGATTAGAGTATCACAAGAATCAAGTCAAAGATTTGAAATACGAAAAAGCAAAAAACACTCAACCAAAAAAAAACAAAAAGAAAAAAGAATAAAAAAATATGAAGATAGTGTAAGGAGCCTCCGGGACAACTTCAAGCATACCAACATCAGAATTATAGGGGTGCCAGAAGAAGAGAGAGAGCAAGATATTGAAAACCTATTTGAAGAAATAATGACAGAAAACTTTCCCTTCCTGGTGAAAGAAATAGACTTACAAGTGCAGGAAGCACAGAGAATCCCAAACAAAAGGAATCCAAGGAGGACCACACAAAGACACATCATAATTAAAATGCCAAGGGCAAAAGACAAAGAGAGAATCTTAAAAGCAGCGAGAGAAAAGCAGTTAGTTACCTACAAGGGAGCACCCATACGACTGTCAGCTGATTTCTCAACAGAAACTTTGCAGGCCAGAAGGGAGTGGCAAGAAATATTCAAAGTGATGAATAGCAAGAACCTACAACCAAGATTACTTTACCCAGCAAAGCTATCATTCAGAATTGAAGGTCAGATAAAGAGCTTCACAGACAAGA
>PVJC01038044.1:0-16927 GCA_004026665.1 Murina feae
CTCTTCCTTCCTCTCTGAAATCAATAAAAAGATATTAAAATGTTTACTTAAAAAAAAAAAAAAAAAAGGTGATAATGCCCTAGCTGGTTTGGCTCACTGGATAGAGCGTCGACCTGTGGAATCAAGGGTCCCAGGTTCCATTCCGGTCAAGGGCATGTACCTTGGTTATGGTCACAACCCCAGTGGGGGGTGTGCAGGAGGCAGCTGATCGATGCTTCTCTCTCATCGATGTTTCTAACTCTCTATCCCTCTCCCTTCCTCTCTGTAAAAAACCAATAAAATATACTTTAAAAAAAAGGTGATAAAAGGGTTACTCTCCTACTTAGCAAATCATAATGCCACAAATGAAACTCAAGGGCTCATTTCAATTCAAGGATCCTAATACATCGGGGGAAAAATCTTTTCTGTCTACAGTCTTCAGAAATTATAGTTAATGCATTATTTTACCTTTGCCATCCACTCAAATCATGAGTGATAAGGAAATCAGACAAATAGAGACTCAATCAAAAATAACCAAAAACTTAAACTCAGGTTTAAAACTGAGGAAAAGACAGAAACGTACGACGATGCATCTCCCGGTAAAGAATAGTCAGTGCCTGCAGCGAGTTATCATCTGTGGGTTCAAGGGCTGCCACCTCCTGTGCCAAGGTAAAGGCTTCCTCTTGCTTCCCAGTTCTCTGTAATCCAATGGCCTTTAACACCTGACAGAAAGAAAAGACAAATCAGGCTGAAAAGGATTGAAAAGGAACCACAGAAAGCCAATTTGAAAGCACAAGATGTAAGGTATATCTAGATTATTAATCAACTAAACCATTTTACTAGAAATATGAACAGATCAAGATTCTTTCCTATTTCAGCCATATTAGGAATGCAAGCTCTGTCCTGGCCAGGAGGCCAGTTGGATAGACCATCATTCCGATAGGCCAAGGTTTTGGTTTCAATCCCTGGTAGGAGAACACACAAGAGGCAACTAATGAATGCATGAATAGGAGGAACAACGAATCAATGTTTCTCTTTCTTTCTCTCTCTCTCTCTCAAAAAGCAATAAGCATGTCCTTGGAAGAAGATTAAAAAAGAGAAAGAGAGCCCTAGTCAGTTTGGCTCAGTGGATAGAGCGTCGGCCTGCGACAGAAGGGTCCCAGATTCGATTCTGCTCAAGGGCATGTGCCTTGGTTGCAGGCTCCTTCTGGGCCCGCCGGCCCTGATTGGGGCGGGTGCAGAAGGCAACCAATGTGTCTCTCTCACATTGATATTTCTATTTTCCTTCTCTCTAAAAACTCAATGCAAAAAAATCAATGGAAAAAAGAGAGAGAGAGAAAAAGAGAGAGAGAGAAAAAGAGAGAGAGAGAGAGAGAGGGAGGGAGAGAGAGAGAGACAGAGAAAGAGAGGATGCAAAACATTGCTTTAAAGACTGTGAAAATAAAATAATTAGACAAGTTATGTTCGAAGAACTAAATAGCTAGCTTTGAACTCAATACTACTCATGGCATTTCAGTGATCAAGAAAATACTCTGAAAATCACTAAAGAAATTAAATATCTTTAAAGTCAAAATTACAATATATAACCCAACAAATATAAGTTCAAAGGCAAATGAACTTACCTTAGCACAATGAAGATCCTTATGTTTCTTCAATAATTTATCTGCTTGTTGAATTGCCATTTTATTATTACCATTATCGAGATAATCTATAAAAGCAGAAATTATGATAGTTTATTCCTTCAATAACAAATATGAAAAATGCATGGGTGGTATCAAATGTTTCAGAAAGTATAATAATTCTGTATTAAAAACATTGTGGAAAAACATACATACACATATCTGGCTGGATAGCTCAGTTAGTTAGAGCTGCATCCCTATATGCCAAGGTTGTGGGATCGATCCCCAGTCAAGGCACACACAAGAATCAACCAATAGCCCTGGCAGGTATGGGTCAGTTGGTTGAGCTTCAACCCCTGCACTAAGAGGTCAGCATTCGATTCCCAGTCAGGATACATGCCAAGGTGTCGGGCTTGATTCCCCAGTGGAGAGGCATGTAGGAGGCAGCCAACTGATAAGTCTCTCTCCCTTTCTCTTCCTCTCTCTCTAAAACCAATAAAAACAAACATCATAGAGCTCATTTTCACTCTAAATGACTAGGATAGTCCGAAATACCACTTTATATCCCTACAGCCACCTCTCATCCAAAAGACTATAATCAGTTATATTAGTCCTTAATGAAGATTCAAACATATTTATATGATAGATGACATTAATATTTTTACCTATGATAAACAGGTTTAGTGATCCAAAAATTAATTTTTTAAAAAAAAATAACTTTTTCTAGTATCCAAGCTTTAAATTTATCAAATAGACAATGTTCCTTCAATAAAACATTTAATGAGTACTTACTTTACCACCAAGTATAATTCTCTGAATTACAAAATAAGAGAAAATTTAACCTATGGGAGGTGGGGGAAATGGAAAAGATAAAGTCCAATAATACCAGGAGTGGGCAATGATGCAGGAAGAAAGTACTTTCAAATACTGGTTGAAACTCAAACTAGCAATGACTTTGAAGAACAACTAACATCTAGGTTCCATAAGCTATGTAACCACTCCTAATCTTAAGGAATATGGAGATCTATTGTAAAATTGTGCTAAGGGGAAAAGAGCAATCTGCTTTTATTCAAAAGTCTAACAAAAGCAAGATTTATTTCCAGATGAGATGTACAAGAAAATGAAAGGTATTTTAGATGGGAATGGTGGTAGCTGTCAATTCTAAGTATAGAATGACTAAACACAGGCCAACCACAACCTACTATACTAATTCCAGATCCCTCTTTGCATAACAAGACCCCTTATCAGCATAGAAACAGAGATCGAGGCATAGATAATTCAAAATAATCTATTTTGCAACAATGAGAGAGCAAGAGCAACTCTCATTCATTGCTGGTGGGAATGCAAACTGGTGCAGCCACTTTGAAAGATAGTTTAGTGATTTATTTAAAAACTGAACATACTCTTACCAATATGATCCAACAATTATGCTCCCTGTTATCTACCCAAATGAACTGAAAACTTACTTCCACATAAAAACCTGAACACAGTGTTTATAGCAGCTTTATTCGTAATTGTTAAAACTTAGAAGCAACCAAGATGCCCTTCAATAGGCTAATGAATAAACAAATGGAGGTACATCCATATGATGGAATATTAATTGGCAATCAAAAAAGTAAGCTATCAAGTCACATAAAAAACATGGAGGAAGCTTAAATGCATATTGCTAAGTGAAAAAAGCCAATCTGGCCCTGGTAAGGTAGCTCAGTTGGTTGGACTATTGTCCCAATACACCGGGGTTGCAGGTTCAATCCCCAGTAGAAGGCACAGAAAATATTCAACCAATAAATGCATAAATAAGTGGAACAACAAATTGGTGTGTCTCTTTCTCTCAAATCAATAAATAAAAATTTTTAATGTACTTTTATTGATTTCAGAGAGGAAGGGAGAAGGAGAGATAGAAACATCTATGATGAAAGAGAATCACTGATCAGCTGCCTCCTGCACATTCCCTACTGGGGATCGGGCCTGCAACCCGGGCATGTGCCCTTGACAGGAATCAAACCCAGGACCCTTCAGTCCACAGGCAAACACTCTATCCACCGAGCAATACCAGTTAGAGCAATAAATAAAAAATTTAAAGGCCAGTCTGTAAAGCTATAAAGGCCACATACTATATAATTCCAACTATGTGACATTCTGGAAAAGGCAAAAATTCACACAATGAGTGGTTGCCAGGGACTGAACGAGGAATGAATATGTGGAGCACAGGGGATATTTAAGACAGTGACACTATTCTGTATGATACTGTGATGATGGATACATGTCATCATACATTTGCCGAAACCCATAAAATGTACAGCACAAAGAATAGCCCAGCTTGCGTTGCTCAATGGTTGAGCATCAATCTATGAACCAGGAGGTCACGGTTCAATTCCCAGTCAGGCACATGCCTGGGTTGTGGGGTTGATCCCCACTAGGGGGCCATGCAGGAGGCAGCCAATCAATTATTCTCTCTCATCATTAATGTTTCTCTCTCTCTTTCTCTCTCCCTTCCTCTCTGAAATAAATATCCTCCTATATAATAAAACCCTAATATGCAAATCGACCAAACAGCAAAATAGCCAGCAGAACAATCAGTTGCTATGACATGCACTGACTACAAGGGGGAAGATGCTCAGCACAGGAGCTGTCCCCTGGTGGTCAGTGTGCTCCCACAGGGGGAGCGCCACTCAGCCAGAAGCCAGGCTCATGGCTGGTGAGCGTGGTCGTGGTGGGAGCCTCTCCAACTTCTGCTGCAAGCAGGCGGTAAGGAGAGAGGGGTCCCAGACTGTGAAAGCCTGGGACTTCGAGAGGGATGTCTGACTGCCCGCTATCGAGGGGTCCCAGACTGCGAGAGGGTGCAGGCCGGGCTGAGGGGAGGGAGGGAGGAAGAGAGAAAGAGAGAGAGAGAGAGAGAGAGAGAGAGAGAGAGAGAGAGAGAGGCCAGGCTGAGGGGAGGGAGGGAGAGAGACAGAGAGAGAGAAAGAGAGAGACACACACACACACACACACACACACACACATCCAGTGCATGAATTTTGTGCACTGGGCGGGTAGATAGATAGATAGATAGATAGAATAAAAGAATGAATCATAATGTAAACTAGTAAACTATGTACTTTAGTACTTCAGCTATTTAACAAATATACCACACTAATACAAGATGTAGTAACAGGAGAAAGGGATAGAGGGGAGCAGTGTGGGGATACATAGGAACTCTCTACTTTCTGCTCATTTTCTGTAAACCTAAAACTGCTCTAAAAAATAGTTTATTAATAAAAAATAAATTTGATAATGAATAATAAATTTAAAAATAATAAAAGCAAAGATTCGTTTCCAGAGAAGGAAAATGAGAAATGTTATAAGTGGGATATAGAGTGGTAGTTGTCAATGCTAAATACAGAAAGATAAGTGAACATAGACCAGTTCTTAATTTATTACCATTACGGGTTCCTCACTGCTCATCAAAGCAGGTCCCTAATCAGCATAGGGATAGAGAAGGCATAGACAAGTCAAAATAATCTATGATCCTCCGAATAACAGAAATAGACTATGATTTTACCTAATGATTTCAATTTTTCTCCAATAAATACATTACTAAAACTTTTGACAGCCACATAAATACATGAGTTTCATCTCTTTAGTCCTCAATGCACTTAATATTGATGAGCACAAATAATGCTAGGTAAAAAGATTAAAAAGAAGCCTTACTCTGGAGGGAATCACAATGTAGGGAAAAAAAGATCAAAGAGAGTCTCATTGTGAATGGAATCACAACCTATAAAGGAAGATCAAAGACTTAATAGTCAGGTAGAGAGACTGAAGAATCAAAGAACTCTAAAAGCTTGGCCTGAAAACCCAGCATGTAATACCAGTTTTCTTAAATCCTTAGCTCAGCTAATAAGCCTTCATTTGTCCTTTACAAAATATGACAAAGATATTTCAGCTCAATAAATGACAGTTCTTCCTAAACACTTGATGCTGACCTCATGCTGAGTCAGTTCTAAGTTACAACTGACTCAGTCAGTCCTAAAAGATTCCAGGTTTGCCCTGGCTGGTTTGGCTCAGTGGATAGAGCGTTGGCCTGTGGACTGAAGGATCCCAGGTTCGATTCCGATCAGGGGCATGTACCTTGGTTGCGGGCACATCCCCAGTGGTGAGTGTGTAGGAGGCAGCTGATCGATGTTTCTCTCTCATCGATGTTTCTAACTCTCTATCCCTCTCCCTTCGTCTCTGTAAAAAATCAATTATATTAAAAAAAAAAAAAAAGATTCCAGGTTTACAGAACATATCCTGAAGCCTTCTCAAAGAGTAGACATCTTTGATGAGACACGTATCTGAGATATGCCCATAAATGGATCAAGCCAGAGTCAGTACTATAAGGACACTGAACTTTTCCCTCTATAGTTGACAAGGCTCTGAAATTGCTGTCCCTACCTACCCAGGCCCTCTCCTCTGGAAATGGTTTCAACTACCCTCTGCTGAAGGGGTAGGGCTGGGTGACCACGTCTAGACCATGTAATTGTAGCCTGGTGGACATTTGACCCAAGCTGGATAAATCAGGTTTCTTCCTGATAATCTGAAACTGCAGCACTGAAAGCTCGAGTCAGAAAGCTCTGGGGAAAACTAAAGCTCATTTGGAAAGCAATAAATATGAGTCTGAGATTACCAGCAGCAGCTCAGGAATTTCCATTTTTTAAGGAGCCTTAGTTAGGGATGCAAGTTAATTGATGGGCAGTGAAGAAAAGCAGTTATCTCTTGATTCTTCATTCACATAACATTTATAAAAGAATTTTAAAAATTCACCCTAGCTGGTCTGGCTCAGGGGATAGAATGTAAGCCTGTGGACTGAAGGGTCTTGGGTTCGATTCTGGTAAAGGGCATATACCTGGATTGGGGGCTCAATCCCCAGTAGGGAGCGTGCAGGAGGCAGCCGATCAATGATTCTCATCATTGATGTTTCTATCTCTCTCTCCCTCTCCCTTTCTCTCTGAAATCAATAAAAATATTTAAAATATGTTTTTTTAAAAAATTAAAAAATTTCAATTATCTTTATCAAAAAATTGGGGGAGGGAAAAGGTAGCGCTGATTAAGCTCTAGCCACAGCTTAGTATGGCCACAAAGCCAACATGTTGGGCCCTGGGTAAATTAATAAGCAGCGAAAAATTAAAAATTAAAAAAAAAAACAGCCTGAAGAACCAAGCAGAGAAAAGAATAGACACACAGAGAGAAGTAGACATGAACATCTGAAAAAGAAGTTTCAGATCCTAACAGCTTTCCAGTTTTCATGAGGCCCTGAATCACTGCATTCCTGCCCTGGGCTCCCACAAGGGAGGGCAACCTCCCTTCACCTGAGTTGGTATCAGTGGGTTTCTGTTTCTCGCACTTGAAAGTTTTAATTAAGACACTCCAGCATATTCAGCCTGCCATCAGGCTCCCCTTTTCTGGATGCCTCTCTTAGTGTCTACTGATTAATAAGTTGCTGAGTCTTTTGGGAAAAGTTTATTTTCATTTTATATTACTGACTCTAGAACATAAATTATGTACCCCATGGATAAAACAGGCCAATAAATACGATATGTAAGTCTGCTTTTTTAGTAAATCTTTTTAAAACTAACTTAAGGGTAATTGTGATTTGACCATAAAGATTGGTGTTTTTCCCTTAATAACAAAAGTAAACCAAAATCAGCCATACACAAATCATGCAGAGGAAACAGTAAAATGATAGATCAGTTAAAGCGATATTTTCCAAAGCACAGGTACCAACACAACCGAAATGTTTTAGGTGGTCCTTACAGATAGCGCTAAATAATACTCAGTGACAAGTTAATTTCTTTTCTAATATTTCCTTTATATTAAGGAAGTAGTCTCAGTTTGGTGTCAGCCTGCTACTTCTTTAATACTTGCTAATGTCTTTTGTTCACAAGGAAGGAAGAGACCTTAGATTCAGTTTCACAAGTATCAGACTCCAGTTAAGACTTTTAGTTCTATTTTTGTTTTCATTGTACTTTTTTTTTTTTTTTTGTTAATCCTCAGCTAAGGATACTTTTCCATTGATTTTTAGGGAGAGTGGAAGAGAAAGGGAAAGGCAGAGAGGAATATTGATGTGAGAGAAACACATTGATTGGTTGCTTCCTGCACGAGGGGAGGAGCCTACAACCAAGGTACGTGTCCTTGATTGGAATCGAACCAGGACCCTTTGGCCCACAGGCCAATGCTCTATCCACTGAGCCAAATCATCTAGAACTCGTTATACTTATTTTTATGGCTTGGTTGTCTCAGATCAAGTGACAGGTTTCCCATTAATGGCAATGATTTTAGATTTTTTTTTAAATTTAAGTTTAAAAATCTATTTAGAGAAAAATATTACACAAATAATAATATAGATAATACTATAATAAAGCTAAAATAACCAGATTAGGTAAAAAAATGACAGAAATTTGGGAAACATTATGTCAAGTCATTGGCAACAGACTATCAAATTTGCTGAATGAATGAGCGAGCCACTTTCCTGGGTAACCTTCCAACAGAAGCTCCTCTTCCTGGAGCTATAGACAGACAGCTGCAGGCCCTGACACATGCAGCCTACTGCCTACTTGCCCTGAAGAGGCCCTAGGAATAATGTGTCCAATCCTACTTAGGGATACTGACAGTAGGAAAGGGATCAGTCTTGCAAAGAAAAAGGAAAGGCTTTAAGTTCTATGTTCTTGCAGCTGCCATGCAAGTCTCCAGAGCAGCTGAAATGACAACCTGCAGAGTTTCCACTTCCTACAAGAGCTTCAGAGACTAATACGTAAAGACATTGCTCCAAGTTAGAAAAAGGCTGAATATAAAATGGCTCCATAGTTAAATTACAATGTCCTTTGCTTAAAAATCCTAAGTGTTTATGAACAGGAGCCTAGCTTTTACCAAGAATACAAATGGCAAGTGAAACATACTTTCAGTCAACAAGCCTTTAATTAAATGTGCAAGATGAGGAGGGGGATATCAAATTTTAAAAATAAATAATGCCTCCTAATTGACCATCTCACATCCTACATTTGCCCCCCATTTAAGTTATTTCCCCACACAATATTCAGAGCTATCTTTAAAATAAATTTCCAAATCCTTAGATCTTCACATGGAATGAGCTTCTTTTATACACTCACTCTCTCCATCCTTCTCTCTCTACCTGAAGTTTGCAGAGAAAAACTATTGTAAACATAGATACTAGAATGTAAACTCCCCACATCCCACCACAATTTCACAATTATTCACCCTTACAGCCCTGTCCACTTCTACCCCAAACAATATTCAGCAAGACAGTTCAACAGTTGTAAAATCCTAAAACCTTGGCAATAAAAATAGTGCTACACAAAGATAGTGATGCTGCTGAATGAAATCTATAAAGGACTGGACTCTCCTCTGAGAATGCCTGTGTTCAAATCCAGCTATGAGCAGGCTAATCTCTGGCCTTCAGTTCACAACCACAATAATCTTGCCTACCTAGTAGGATAGCACACAAATAAGCACTCAATGCTGACAGCCCTTGAACTTCTGGATGGTGGGCAAGCACCACCCTGAGTGAGCTTGTTCACTGTGCGCTAATGAATGTCTGAATGCAAGGAATGATAGTGGTTTGGGGTACTAATTTATTTAAACACAAAAGCAGGGGCTGTACCAAAGTCTGAAGGTCAAAAGTCAATGACAGTGTGCACCCTTCCTTTTCCTATTCCTACCAGTTTATATTAATCGCCTTGAATTCCTAAAAAGCCTCTTCTAAATCTTCTTCCCACATAACTATAACAAAAGCTACTAATTCTGTCTTCACTTTCAAGAATATGATAACATGTCACTTCTGATTAACATATCCTGATGATTATCAATGTGAAATGGACAAGGTTTTTCTTCTTGGATAGTTCAAAACACTATTAATTCTAAATGACTTGTGGGGCACCAAAGGCATTTTCTTTGGTCCTCAAGAACAATTGTGGAAATCCAGTTATTCTTAAAAATATTGAATCTTGCTTTTGGGGGGAGACTTTCACTGTGCTTTCGCATCATTTGCCGTCACTCAACATTCCAAATAACTTAATTTGTAAGAGAAGAGGGCTTAGTTTGGCAATTAACAATGTTTCTGATTCCTTCAATTGGCAAGGAGTTGGTAAATAGAGTGATAATACTATTTTGGGAAGATCAGTAACTGCTCTTTAGAGAACAGGGGGACACAGAAGGGGGGCGGGGGCAAGAAACGCCAATTCTCAGACATAGCTCCAGATCTGTCTTAAGAACCGGTAGAGTAATAGAATGTTCCATTAGCAAGATGGCCCCATTGAAATTTGCAGAAGGCTGAGTATGGGCAGCTTTATTGAGACAGTATGGTCTTGAACCTGGGAGACCAGAGACCCTTTCAGAATGCCTCTGAGGCGGAAAACAGTCACAATGAAACGAAGATGTGACTTGGCCTGTTTCACGGTTCTCAGTGTGTGTTTTCTAACTACATAACTGAACGAACCGAAAGCAGAAGCCCATGAAAACCTACGTATCTTTTATTAAAGACGGTCATTTCTGCCCTGACCGGTTTGGCTCAGTGGATAGAGCATCGGCCTGCGGACTCAAGGGTCCCAGGCTCGATTCCGGTCAAGGGCATGTACCTTGGTTGAGGACACGACCACGGTGGGGAGTGTGCAAGAGGCAGCTGATCGATGCTTCTAACTATCCTTTTCCCTTCCTCTCTGTAAAAAGTCAATAAAATATATTTTTAAAAAATAATAATAAAAAGTCTGCAGGCAGCCACTGCACAGAACTGTAATGAGCTACTTACTGCAAACCCTGGATTCAGCTCTTGCCCTCAGCCGCCCTTGCATCCTTGCCCTCTGAAAATGTATCCTGGACGGCTTGAGAGGGTGCGGCCAGGCGAAGTGAAAATCAGAGCCGTGTCTCTGCCGCTCACCCCCTGTGGGACCTGTGGCAGGTCAGTATCCTCAGCTCCAAGTGCGGTGCTGTCTAGCCCAGCGGTTAAGGGGGTGAGCCTGGGACAGTCCACGGGGTTCAGGTCCTCGCTCCACCAAATGTTAGCTGTATGGCTCCAGACATATGAGCACATCAATAAAATCCAATTTCCTCACTTATTTAAAAAAAAAAAATGCGCGGGGGGGGGGGGGGGGGGGGAGGGGGAAAAAAGGACCCACCACATGAGTGTGAAGAAGATTAAATAAGATAACCCATAGACAAAGCCAAGGGCAGTGTGGCATCCTGAGTAGCCTACACACATTAGCTACTACTACTTATCTCACTGTTTTTGGAATCAAATCAGATGTGAGAGTAAAGCATCAGACAGATTACAAAGATAAAAGCAAGACCAACTGTGCCTGAAACATTGTTGCCCCTCCCCCCCCCAAAAAAAAACAACACAAAAAACAGTTAAATGATCTCAGCCATTCGGAGAAGCCTCCATTTAGTAACATCCACGCTAAAAACGCCGTCTCATTTTGCAAAAAAAACCAACAACACTGACCTTGAAGCCTTTTTCACCATTAACTGAGATAGACCACGACCATACAACCATCTGAGAGGAGGGGAAATGCAGAAGGGACCACTGTCCGATGACGGAACATCCCCGTGACTGAGAAGGTGTTGCTCCCCGACTTCAAACCTGTGACTTTTCACAACCCGGGGCGGCAGGGTGACAACCGCGCTCTCAGAGCCTGTGGGCTGAGGGGGGCGGGAAGGATGGCGGGGACGGAACCGGCCCGGCTGCAGCAGGGAAATGCATGCCCTCGCAGCGGCCCCGCAAGACCCTCCATCGTGAACCACCAGTTCTCTTCACCGCTATTTGGGGCCCAGGACGCACCCCCTTCCCCAAAACCCCCTCGCCGCCCACGTGTGCCCAGAGCAGCTGTTCCGCCACCAAAGACCTCGCCATTGGGAACCTCGGGTCCGGCCTGTGGTGATTCGGTCTGGGTGACCTTGCGTCAGACCCTCCCCCTCTTTGGACCGCTTTCTCCAAGTACACCCAGCACGGCGAGTTACACAACCCGCTAGGCCTGGTTCCCGCAATTCAAAAGTCTTTGAGGGAGGAATATCCTCCCCAGCTTCCACCTGCGGGGAGCTCCCGGGGCTCCCTTGCTGTGGCCCTAACAGACGCAGCCCACGGGCAGCGCGGGTCTCCGCGAGAGCAAGCGTCTCCGCTCTGCCGACCCGCCGCTGCCCCGACCGCGCCGCGGCCACCTCAGGGCTCAGGAAGGCCCGCCGGCGCCTACGCGAGGCCCGTGGCTGCGGCCTAGAGGCCCGCGCGGCCCGCCCCCGGCGCCCGCGGGCCCCGTTCCCGGGCCCTCAGCGCCCCTTCTGGGCCTTCGCCCCGGTCTCGGTAGCCCTCGGCAGCCCTCGGCGCCTCCGGGCGGCGACCAGGCTGGCCGCAGGCACTCACCGTAAATGGGCCGGAGGCGCCTGTCGTTAGGGTCCTGCACATGGCCCCGTGTCGCCATGATGACAAGCGCAGAACCCCAGTGCGCACGCGCGCGGCAGGCCTCCAGGAAGGGGCTGTTAAAGGGCCAGTGCTGATCTCGCTCGCCTATCGCGATGGGTTGCGGCCGAACGCACCTGCGCGGAGAGCGACGCTGCCTCGCACCCCGCTTCGGAGAATTGCCTATTCCATAGGAGCTTTCTCTCCCTTTTGACGGCGGAGTCCACCTAGCTAGGAGAGGCGGCTGTTGCCGTTGAAATCCCTTCCGACCGAGTCGTGAGGACCGGAAGGGAGAAGCTCAGCTCGGCGAAAGTTGCGGCTCAGCCGCTCCTGCTCATCCTCTGTGCTGCAGGGCCAGTTAGCCTTGTGCTTGATTAATTGTTGAGGAGCCAGGAAATCCTCCGGGAGAATGAGTTCCAGATCCCTTCACCCCTTTCTCCGGGCTCAGCCCCCGAAGAAGCATCTTAGATGACGAGTAATCCAGTCGATTCTATGTCAATAGAGCTGGAGAGAAAAAGTAACGCAGCCAGCATGCATTGCAAGCACTTTAAATATATTATCTCTTTAGCACTCATGACAACCCTCGTACCTTCCTAGGAGGTGAATATTATTATCTTCCTTCTTTATCAGTGGGTTTATTCATACACAGAGCTGTTGAGTGCCTGTTATGTGGCGTGCTCTGTTGTAGGCACGAAGGATACCTCAATAAACAAATAGACAAACTTTGGTGGAGTTCTAACTTTTAATGGGGAAGACCGACAATTAAGTGAGTAAGATAGATGTACAGGTGGGCAAAGTAGGTTTACAGTTGTGCGCACAGGAGTTAATAAGGCTATTGTAATAATCATAAACTGAAGTCTCTCCTCTCTCTTTCTCTCTCTCCCTCCCTCTCCCTCTCCCTTTCTCTCTCTCTCAAATCAATTTTAAAAAACACTTTTTTAAAAAAAAGAAAGAATAATGAAGGTCAGGAGCCTCAGGTAAGCTGACCCCCAGGATCACTCCGAGATGGATGTGGCCAGGTATGACCAGGCTCAGGTTGAGCTTGCAAAAGGGAAAGGAGGGAGGAGACCAGGCTCAGGTTGGGCGAAGAGGAACAACACTTGTTCATCCTTGGGGCAAATGAGGGAGCCAGTGAGTCACCTGAGTTTCAAAAGTTTCCCAGAATGGAAAAATACAGCACCTACAAGGGGGCCCAGGGGGCTCCTGGCCAGGGCTGTGGTTACTCAACTAGGTTCTTAGGTTACCTTTGTTGGCCTGCCCCCTCCCTCTCCCCAATGCTGACAGGCTCAGCACCCGGTTCCTTAATTGGGCAGGGCCAGAGCATTATGGACCTACCTAACAGAGGCCCCTAGATATCTGAGTCACCGTTCTGGGTGGAATATATTTCCCTCCACCCTGAAAGCCTGTTTGAGATCCAGCTAGGATGAATTGGTCTTTTTCTTTTCCCATTCCTACCCCTTGTCCTCAGAGCCTAAGGCTGAAGCAGTGACCTGGCTCCCAGCCTGTCCTTACCTGCTCCCTGAGAGAAGGCTTCCACACCCTTTGGCAAGCATGAATCATTTTGGGTAACAAATGAGATGACCCCACCCCACCTCAGGAAGCCAAAAAACCATTTTTCTTGCTGTGCAATTCAGAACTCAGAACAATGAAAGATGACATGGGAAAATGCTTGGCATACAGTAGGTGCTCATTAACTGATGCCTTCAATTTTCTTGACTTAGAACGGGGGTACACCCTTCATTCTTGTCCTGTTTCGTGGCAGATTTGCTCTGGTGAGAAACCCTCTCGATCAAGGGCAGTGGCACCCATAGGTACATTGTGCCTGAATAGCTGGGGACACAGGGTGGGTACTGCATTACCTGGATATAGTGACTGTGGGTATCTCCACCCGATGACTTTTCTAGTTTTTGTTTTTCTTTCCCATCTTCTGCAGATATTCCTATCTAATCCTAATAATCCTCCTAAGAATAAACAGATCAATGTTTCATAGTTTTTATAAGTGATTTCCTGCACTTTTGACAGTAATATAAACAGTAACTCTGACTCTGAAATCAAACCAGACTTAGATCAAAATCTGGACAATGACATGTATCAACTGTGTGATCCTAAGCAAGTGACTGAATGTCTCTGAGCCTTAGTTTCTGCACCTGTAAAATTATGATACTAAAAGGACCTACCTCGTAAGGTTGATATGAGGAATAAATTCTGTGGTTTATAAAAAGAAACAACAACAGTTGTGTACTATTACTATTTTTAATATTAGTAATAATATTATTACTCCCTTCTCTTAAAACTGCAGAAATCGCCCTGACAGGTTTGGCTCAGTGGATAGAGCGTCAGCCTACGGACTGAAAGGTCCCAGGTTCTATTCCGGTTGCGGGCACATTCCCAGTGGGAGGTGTGCAGGAGGCAACTGATCGATGTTTCTCTCTCAATGATGTTTCTAACTCTCTATCTCTCTCCCTTCCTCTCTGTAAAAAAGCAATAAAATATATTTTTTAAAAAACTGCAGAAATCAACATACAATAAGTGCTGGCAAGGATGTGGAGAAAAAAGAACCCTCTTGCACTGCTGGTGGGAATGCAGACTGGTGCAGCCACTATGGAAAACAGTATGGCCTTTCCTCAAAAAACTAAAAATGGAACTCCCATTTGACCCAGGGATCCCACTTCTAGGAATATATCCCAAGAAAACAGAAACACCAATCAGAAATGATATATGCACCCCTATGTTCATAGCAGCACAATTTACAATAGCTAAGATTTGGAAACAGACTAACTGCCCATCAACAGATGAATGGATTAGAAAACTGTGGTACACCTACACAATGGAATACTATGCTGCTGTAAAAAAGAAGGAATTCTTACCATTTGCAACAGCATGGATGGAACTGGAGAGCATTATGCTACATGAAATAAGCCAATCAGAGAAAGATAAATATCACATGATCTCACCCATTTGTGGAAAATAATGAACAACATAAAACTGATGAACAAAAATAGGACCAGAGTCATAGAAGCGTCGAACAGACTGTCCAACCTGTGAGGGAAGGCTTGGGGGAAGAGGTGGTGGTGAAGGGGTAAGAGATCAACCAAAGGACTTGTATGCATGCATATAAGCATAATCAATGGACACAGACGAGGTGGAGGCGGCGGGGGCAGCGGGGGGAGGTGGGGGGGAGGAGACATATGTAATACTTCAAACAATAAAGAATTTAAATTTTAAAAAAATCACCTCCTGATACTTCAGGACTCCAAGGAAGGAGTTTTTCCCAGCTTATGTGTCCCCGGGGAGGAGTAATGCCTTGGAATCTCCGTAACACTTAGCATAGAGTAAGGCAAAAGAACAAAGTGCAGAATTAAAGGTAGACAAGACAGAGGAACATAGAACTGGGAGCTAAGAGTTCAGGAGAACCAAGGCTATGATCTTTGTTTGCCCAACAATTAGCATTGTGATCCTGGGTCGCATTTTCCCCATCAGAAAAGGAGAGGGTGGATTCCCAGTGCCCTCTACTCTCAAGCGTCCCTGTATAGTCTTTGTACATCCTAGCACTTCCAATTATTTCCACTAGGTGGCACATGAATGCCAAATTGACCAGGCTACTTTCCAAATCAGAAATCATCTGATTTTAATTTTTTTTATTTTTTATTATTTTTCTTTATTGACTACAGTATTACATATGTGTACTTATCCCCACACCACACCCCCACTCATGCCCTACCCCCCTGTTGTCTGTGTCCATTGGTTAGGCTTATATGCATGCATACAAGTCCTTTGGTTGATCTCTTTTAATTAATCTTTTTAAAAACATACCAATGCCCTGGCCAGTTTGGCTCAGTGGATGGAGTGTCAGCCTGCAGACTGAAGGGTCCCAGTTTCCATTCTGGTCAAGGGCACATGCCTGGGTTGTGGGCTTGATCCCCAGTTGAGGGAATGCAGGAAGCAGCCAATCAATGATTCTCTTTCATCATTGATGTTTGTATATATCTCTCTCTCCCATCTCCCCTCTCCCTTCTTCTCTGAAATCAATTAAAAAACAACAACACAAAAACACTTCAATAAACTTGAGTATAAAAATTATAAAAAAGGGGACATCTGTAATATTTTCAATAATAAAGGTAAACTAAAAATTATAAAGAGCTAGCTTACAAATATTTCATATTTGGTATGTTTTTTTTTAATATATTTTTATTGCGTTCTTATTGAAGGGAGAGCGAGAGATAGAAACATCAATGATGACAGAGAATCATTGACTGTCTGCCTCCTGCATGTCCCCCACCAGGGCTTGATCCCACAACCCAGGCATGTGCTTCCTATTGAGGTATTATTTACATACC
The DNA here is from genome assembly GCA_004026665.1 of Murina feae. Classification (NCBI taxonomy): domain Eukaryota; kingdom Metazoa; phylum Chordata; class Mammalia; order Chiroptera; family Vespertilionidae; genus Murina; species Murina feae. The sequence goes on from PVJC01038044.1 coordinate 16,362, forward strand.
ATAAAATTCACCCATTTTAAGTGCACAATTTAATGATTTTTAGCACATTTTACAGAGTTTGGCAACATTGGAATAATCCAATTTGAGAACATTTCATCAGCCAAATAATATCACTCTATAAGCTATAATTTAAAAAATTATAAAATGTTTCAAAATCTGTAAAAGTAAAGAGAATAATGCCCATATTTACATATCACACAGATTTAACAAATGTTAACATTTTGCAAGCATAGATTTTTAAAATTTAATTTATTGAGGTGACATTGGTTAATAAGATTATATAGGTTTCGAGTGTACAATTCTATGATACATCATCTGTATACTGCATTGTTGCTCACCACCCAAAGTCAAATCTTCTTCTGTTATCATATACTAGGGGCCCGGTGCACAAAAATTTGTGCACTCGGGGTGGAGGGAGTCCCTCAGCCCGGCCTGTGCCCTCTCACAGTCTGGGACCCCTCAGTGGATGTCCTATGATGGCCCCAGTCTGCCAGGTGCCTTCTGTGTGTGTGTGTGTGTGTGTGTGTGTGTGTCGCCACTGGGGACCTGCCCCCAGCCGCATCAGA
>PVJC01038045.1:0-16931 GCA_004026665.1 Murina feae
AGAGAGAGAGAGAGAGAGAGAGAGAGAGAGAGAGAGAGAGAGCAGACATAAGAGAAAAAAAAATGAATAGTTTAGAAGTAGAAGAGTGAGATGAGTATGGACTTAGAGCCGGGGATTGGAAATTAGATATAAGAGTAGGGTGAAATTTTCAGAGGGAGGTAAAAAGAGGGGGTAGGGATAGTTTAAAGCAGGGCTGGGGTAAGAGAAACTGGACAGGAACAGGAGAAAGGTGAGGAAGAGAGTGTTGGTATAAAGGTAAGATTGAGATTGAGTAAAGTGATGCTCAAAGGAGAAATGAAAATAGAACGTGGAACGCGAATCACAAAATAAATTAAGGAGAAAATAAAATTAAACTGAAAAAGGTAAAATAGTGGTAGTAGTAATAATATTGATTAAAAATAAAATCATAATAATTAAAAAAGTAAACTCAGAGGAAAAAAAAGAGAAAGAAAAAAAAATTAGTTTCTTCGGTAAAAGGTGAAAAAATAAAAATGTACAGTAATGAGGGTCATTCATTTCTCTTCTCTTCGGTTTGACTCTCTTTTGTTCTGTAAGGTATTTAGGGGAGGATTGAAGTTACCTGTGATACACTGCTCTTCCGTGTTGTGGATCACAGTCCTAATTTTAAAGCAGGTAGTATTTCTTTGTTTCCAGACTGCCTGTTTACAGAAGGGTCAGTTTGTTGTTCAGCCTCTGGGTGGCAGTATTCCTGGGATGCCCTTCAGGGCTCGCTGTCCTCTCTAGCCATTATGTAGACCTCGTTTTCCTTACAGCACTCAATACTGGCTTGGGGGAGTGGTCTGCCCCAGAGCTGGTTTTTGGTGTTCTCTCCCAGCTCTGATCCCCAGGCTCCACAAAAAAAGAATGTTCCCCTGCAGTCTCTGTCAGTGACCCCAACTGGGTGCTCCTGTGTGATGAGCTCGACAGGCAAAAGCGAGGATTTAATGAGAGAAGAGAAGAAATAAAATAAAATAAAATAAAATCCCAGACCCTTCCGCGCTTCCTCTCTGCCCTGGCGTTAGCAGCCTCCCGGGACACTGGCAGGGTCCGAGGCTGCCGTCTGTCACCCAATCGAGTTACGAGCCAATTTTTTCAGAATTCCTTTCTGCCAGCAGCCTCACGGGTTCCCCTCCCCCTCGTGGATTTTGCTGGCTCCGGGGGGCGGAGGGGTTTGAGGGGTGCAGATTTCCCCTGCGCGCCCGCTCCCGCGCCTGTGTGCGCGCGTACACACACTCGGTCATCTCTCACCTGGAACAAATCGCAACTTTATCTCAGCGAATTCCAACTTTCTCGTGGGAGGGCGCACGTCTCCTCTGAGTCTGCGTCTCCGTGGGCTCTGGTGCTCCTGGAGTCCTGGCTGGTCCCAGGGCACCTCCGCTGCAGGGCTCCTGGATGTGTCGGCTTGTGATCTGAGGCACTCTCTCCCTTGGGATGGCGCAGACTCCCCCACAGAGCCACCGCTCCGGGAGAAATCTCAGCGCCAAGCGGTTGCCCCGTGTTCTCCGGCAGACCCCAGGCTAAAAGTCACTCCCAGCTGAATCTCCTGAGCCAATTCGGGTTGAGTGAAACTGGCTTCAGCAGCTCACTGGGTCCGCTCCCGAAGAAGATGCAGGACCTGTGCCTCTATACAGCCGCCATTTTTTCAAGCTATCCCTATTGTCATTTTAGTTTAAATTTTTCTGATAATCAGTTACTTTGAGCATTTTTTTCATATGTCTCTTGTACATCTACATGTCCTCTTTGGAGAAGTATCTATTTAGGTCCTTTGCCCATTTTTAAATTGCATTGTTTGTCTTCCTTCTGTTAAGTTGTATGAGTTCCTTATATATTTTGGATATTAACCCTTAATCAGATGTACCATTGCCAAATATATTCTCCCATTCAGTGGGCTATCTTTTTGTTTAGCTCATAATTTCTTTTGCTTCTTCTGCAGAAGCTTTTTATTTTGATGTAGTCTCATTTGTTTATTTTCTCCTTAGTTTCCTTTGCCTTAGGAGTTGTACCTGTAAAAATATTGCTATGAGAGATGTCTGAGATTTTGCTGCCTATGGTTTCTTCTTGGATTTTTATGGTTTCATGACTTTATTTAAGTCTTTTATCCATTTTAAGTTTATTCTTGTGTATGGTGTAAGTTAGTGATCTAGATTCATTTTTTTTTTTGCATGTATCTGTCCAATTTTCCCAACACTATTTATTGAAGAACTTGTCTTGACTCCATTGTATGCTCTTGCCTCCTCTGTCAAATATTAATTGAGCATAATGGCTTAGGTTGATTTCTGGGTTCTCTGTTCTATTCCATTGATCAATATGCTTATTCTTGTGCCAGTACCAGGCTGTTTTGATTAGGGTGGCTTTGTAGTATAACTTGAAATTTGATATAGTGATTCCTCCAGCTTTGTTTTTCTTTCTCAAAATTCCTGCAGCTATTAATTCCCTATAACTTTTTGGAGTATTTTCTTTAACTCTGTGAAATATTCCATTGGTATTTTAATAGAGATTGCATTGAATCTATAGATTGCCTTGGGTAGTATGGACATTTTAATGATGTTCATTCTACCAATCCATGAGCATGGTATATTCTTCCACTTGTTTATATCTTCTTCTATCTCTTTTTTTCAATGTCCTGTAGTTTTCTGCGTACAGGTCTTTTGTCTCCTTGGTTAAGTTTCTGAATTTTTTTGTTGCAATGGTAAATGGGATTGTTTGCTTAGTTTCTCTTTCTGAGAATTCATTATTGGTGTATAAAATAGCCATTAATTTTGGGGTATTGATTTTATATCCTGCTTCATTTTCAAATTCATTTATTAAATCTAGTAGTTTGTTGGTCCAGTCTTTAGGGTTTTCAATGAACAATATTATGTCATCTGCGAACAATGAGAGTTTTACTTCCCCCTTTCCAGTTTGGATGCCTTTTATTTTTTCTTCTTGTCTGATAACTGTGGCTAGGACTTCCAGCACTGTGTTGAATAAGAGAAGTGAAAGCAGATATCCTTGTCTTGTTCCTGTTCTTGGGGAAAATGTTTTTAGTTTTTGCCCATTGAGTATGATGTTGGCTGTAGGTTTGTCATATTGGCCTTTATCATGTTGAGATATGCTCCCTCTATTCCCTCTTTGCTGAGTTTTTATCAACAATAGGTATTAGATTTTGTCAAATGCTTTTTCTGCATCTATTGATATAATTATATGATTTTTGTCTTTGAATTTGTTTATATGATATGTCACATTTATAGATTTGCAAATACTGTACCCGACTTGCATCCTTGGAATCAATCCCACTTGATCGTGGTATATGATCTTTTTAATATATTTCTGGATGCGATTTGCTAATATTTTGTGGAGGGTTTTAGTATCTATGTTCATTGGGGATATTGGCCTATAATTCTCTTTCTTTGTATTATCTTTATCTGGTTTTGGAATTAAGATAATGTTGGCCTCATAAAAATAGTTTGGAAATGTTCCTTCCTCTTCGATTTTCTGAAATAGTTTGAGGAATATAGGTGTTATTCTTCTTTGAATGTTTGGTAAAACTCTCCTGTGAAGCTATTTGGTGTGAGTTTTTTATTACTGCTTCAATTTCATCAGTCGTTATTGGCCTACTGAGGTTTTTTTATTCTTCTTGATTCAGTTTTGGGAGATAGTATTTTTCTAGGAATTTTTCTATTTTTTTTACATTGTCCAGCTTGTTGGCATATAGTTGTTCATAGTATTTTCTTACAATGCTTTGTGTTTCTATGGAGTCAGTGGTTACTTCTCTGTTTTTGTTTCCAATTTTATTTATTTGAGTCCTCTTTCTTAGTTTCTTGATGAGTCTAGCTAACAGTTCATCAATTTTGTTTAGACACACTGTTTTCCTTGTTAAGTTTTTGTCTGGGAGATCTATCCAATGAAATCAGCAGGATGTTAAAATCCTGTATACAGTAGGTCTTCAGGTTACATCAGAGATCTGTTCCTACAGCGTGATGTAACTTGATTTTCACAGGAAGTCAGAACCCACCTACATAAGCACCTATGTCACTCACATGGAGCACATACACAGCAGTAATGAAGTGAAACAGTAAAAAAAAGTTAAAAGCAAGAGAACAATTCCTGACCTTTACTTGTGGTAAATAAATAATAAAAAACATAAAGCATGTATGTACATACGTCAAAATGATGGAACTTTTTTTTTTAATAAATAAATGGAAGATGGCAATGTAACCATGAAACGATGTACTTCAAGTCCAACGTAACCTGAGGACTGTCTGTAATGATGGTATTGTTGTTGATCTCTTTGATAAAGTCCTCCAGAAGTTTTTTTAAATATATTTAGGTGTTCCTATATCAGGTGCGTATGTTTTTACCAGGGTTATATCCTCTTGTTGGATTGATCCCTTTAGTATTATGTAGTTACCTCTGTTGTATCTTGTGATGTTCTTCAAATAGATTTTGAAGTCTATTTTGTTGGGTATGAGTATTGCTACTCCAGCTTTTTTTTCTTTTCCATTTGCATGGAAAATTTTTTGCCATCCCTTCACTCTCAGTCTGAGTGTGTCTTTTATTCTGAAGAGGATCTCTTGTAGACAGCATATAGTTGGGTCATGTTTTTGTATACATTCAGCTACCCTATGCCTTTTGATTGGAGCATTTAATTCATTTATATTTAGGGTTATTATTTACAGGTACTTATTTATTGCCATTTTAATTCTGTATGCTTAGGTTTCTCTCTCTGTTTCTTCTTCCCATTACAGCAGTCCCTTTAGCATTTCTTGTAATGCTGGCTTGGTGGTGATGAACTCCTTTAGCCTTTTTTTTTTTTTTTTGTCTGGGAAGCTCTTTATTTGACCATCTATTTTGAATGATTGTTGGACATAATAATCTTGGTTTCAGATCCTTGCTTTTCATTATCTTGAGTGCTTCATGCTATTTCCTTCCAGCATTTAGAGTTTCTGATGAGAAATCAGGTGTCAACCTTATGGGAGCTTCTTTGCAGGTAACAGTTTTCTTTTTTCTTGCTGCCTTAAAGATTCTTTCTTTGTCTTTAATTTTTGGCATTTTAATTATGATGTGTCTGTGTGTGAGTTCTTGCTTACGTTCTCTGTGCCTTCTGAACTTGTGTAACTTTTTCCTTTATCAGGTTAAGGAAGTTTTCTGCCATTATTTCTTCAAACATGTTCTCTTCCCTTTATCCCTTTCCTCCTCTTCTCACAAACCTACTATTCCAATATTGTTACATTTCACGTTGTCCCACAGCTCCCTTAAGCTGTCCTTCTGTTTTTCTTTCTTTTTTTTTTCTTTTTGGTTCTCTGATTGAGTGTTTTTTCCAATATTGTCTTCTAATTCACTGATTCAATACTCAGCTTCCCCTAATCTGCTGTGTATTTCTTCCAATGTGTTCTTTATTTGTGCTATGTCATTCTTTGCTTCTGTCTGTGCTTTTTTCAATGTTACTATATCTTTTCTCATGCTGTTGAGCATCTTTACCATCATTACTCTAAACTCTGTTTCAGATAAATTTCTTATCTCTGCTTTATCACTTCTTCTGGAGAATTCTCTTGTTCTTTCATTTGGAGGTTGTTTCTTTGTCTCCTCATTTTGGCAGTCTGGTAGATCCTCTATGCCTCTCAATCTCTAGTGCAGGACAGTGTCAAACCTTGTTTCTGGTAATTAGATCAGGCAAACACTCATAGCCTCCAGAGACTGACTCTGCCTATAGACTGATAGGATTCTGATTTGAATTGCCCCCAGGCAATCACCCTCAGGTGTGGGGCAGTTGATTCTGCTTGGAGGCTAATTGTTATTTTTAGTCTCTTAGGTGGCCTCAGGGCAAGGTGTTTTCCAAAAGGGTGGATCAACTGTCTTTCCCCCAAGGCATGGCAAAGTTATGTGAGGGAATGACTCAGCACAGTAAATTGGGGATGTCTACCTTTCAAGCTCTAACCCCTGAGTCCCCAATCCTGGTTTCTGCTCTCACAGCTCTAGTCCACTCTGTCCTCCCTCTGCTGGAGCACAAGGTGGGTGACTCCACAGGGAATTGTGTGTGTCGGCCCTTTAAGAGGGTGCCTGAATTTCCACCCATAGCTCCCTGGCAGATAGTACCCCTGCTTTTCACAGCCAGTTGGGTACCCTTCTCAGTTCTGGTTCTCACTGCTGGGGGGCCCAGCTTGGGAATTAGATCCCAGAGTTCTTAGTGGTAACCCCCATACACCTAAGATATCTCTCTGGAATGTCATCTGCTGTCTATGGGCATGGGCCAGCCCTTTTGTGCCTTCACCCCTCTTACCAGTCTCTGTGTGGTCTCTACTTTCATTCCTTGGGTATCAGGGTTCTCTCCAGTGAGTCTTCTATTGATTATTCAGGAAGTTTTTCTGTATTTTAGTTATAATTCCAGTTTTTTCCTGGGAGTGTGTCCGTGCAGCATCCACTTACTCTGCTGCCATTTTTAATTTCCCAATGTTGTTAATTCTTTACAACAAAAACCTGCCGTACTGGGTGCTCCCTCATTTTTTTTTTTTAAATTATTGTGGCTATTTTAACTAATTGAATTTACATGTGAATTAAGATTAAATTGGTTAATTTCTATAAAATGTCTACTGAGATTTTAACCATGATTATATTGAATCTATAAATTTAGTATTTGCAGAAAATTACCATTTTATCACTGTTGAGTCTTCTGACTGTGAACACAGTAGTCTATCTCTCCATTTATTTAGTTTTTTAAAAAAATTATCTCATCAGTGTATTGTAGTTTTTAGTGTGTAGTTTTTTTCACATTTTTTGTCAGAGTTATCCTTAATTATTGCATATTTTGATGCTTTTACAAATGATATTTTAAATTTAATTTCTAATTTGTTATTTTAATTTATGAGTGTTACTAGCCTATGAAACATAGTTGATTTTTATACATTGATCTGCAACCTTGTTAAACTCATTTATTATTTCTGTAGATTGACTTTTCTACATAGATAATCATGCAATCTGCCAACAAAGAGAGTTTATGTCTTATTTCCCAGTCCAGATGCATTTTATTCATTTTTGCTTCATTGAACTGGCTAGAACTTTCAACAAAATATTGAGTAGAAGTGGTGATTTTTTTAAATATCCTTCTCTTGTTTGTAAACTTAGAGGGAAAGCTGTAGTATTTAGTATGATGTTACCAGTAGATTTCTCATAGATGGCATTTATTGCTTTGAGGGTTTCCTCTATTCTGTTTTCTAAAAGTTCATTTTTTAATCAGGAATGGATGTGAGATTTATCAAATACATTCTCTTTTTTAAATATATTTTTATTGATTTCAGAGAAGAAGAGAAATATAAAAGCATCAATGATGAGAGAGAATAATTAATTGGCTGCCTCATGCATGCCCCACACAGGGGATCAAGCCCACAACCCGGACTAGTGCCCTGACTGGGAATTGAACCGTGACCTCCTGGCTCATAGATTGATGCTCAACCTCTGAGTCCTCTCTGGCTGGGCTCAAATACATTTTCTATATCTATTGAAATGATCATTGAGTTATTTTTTTATTTTGTTAATATGGTGAATTACATAAACTTTGAATGCTAACCAAGTGTGCATTACTGGAATAACCACATATGGTCAGGATGTGTTATATTTGTAGATTTTATTTGCTAAAAATTTTATTTATACTTTTTAATTTATGTTTAAGGGATATGTCTGGATTATTCTTTCCTGCTAGCACCTTTTTCTTTATTTAAAAAAATATATTTTATTGATTTTTTTACGGAGAGAAAGGGAGAGGGACGGAAAGTTAGAAACATCGATGGGAGAGAAACATTGATCAGCTGCCTCTTGCACACCTCCCACTGGGGATGTGCCCGCAACCAAGGTACGTGCCCTTGGCTGGAATTGAATTTGAGACCGTTCAGTCCACAGGCTGATGCTCCATCCACTGAGCCAAACTGGCCTGGGCCTTTTTGTCTAATTTTTGTATTTGGATAATGCTGGCCTCTTAGAATTAGATAGAGTCCCTTCCTTTTCAATTTGTGTATAATTGCTATTATTTATTCCTTAAATATTTTATAGAACAAAAGAAACCTAGGCCAAGAGTTTCTTTGAGGGAAGGTTTTTAACTAAAAATTCAATGTATTGAATTCTTACTCATTTATTGAGTGAATTTTATTCAGTCTTGGCTGGAAGCAGAAATCATACCTTTTAATTTTGTCTAATTTTCTATTTTAAAAAACATTCACATTTTTAAATAGAAAAATTCATCGGTTTCTAATCTAATACCTTCTATCTTTGGTGTCATACTTAGAAATACTTCTATGAAGGCTTATAAAAATATTTACCTATATACTTTCAAGTACTTTGTCTTATTTTTATATTCAAATAGTTCATTAATATGAAATCCAATATTATAGCAATTTGAAGAGGAAAACATCTTTAATTTCATTACCAAACACAGTGTTAATATACATATTAATATATTTTGTGTCATGAGTTTTTTTATGCCTTTGTTTCTTTATATAATTGTACTCTTAGTATTTATATCATTTAGTATGTTTATGTTGCTACATAATGTTCATAATCACATTTTAATGACTGAATTATAGTTCATCAAATGAGTATATTGCAGTTATGCTTCTTTTACCTGCATTGTTAAACGTTTTAGTTATTTCTCTTAGAGTATATAAAACAATTATCAGGCAGAATTTTTTTAGGGAAACCTTCATTCTGCTTGCTTGCACATTTCCTGTTCCTATGCGGGCAGAGATAAAGATACAATCCTCTCTATTTGGCTTTGCTTCCCTCTCCATGCCCACATTCAGTGAATTGCCGTCTCTATAAAAATGAGAATGCAATAAAAACATCAGTTTCTTAATAGTTTAGTTCATTTCTTATTACTCAGATAGTTATAAATAGAAAGACTTGTTTAAAAGTTTATAATTTATATTTTTGGTATATTTTATCTTCTAATTATTATTTGTGCTTAGTTATTTTCAAGAAAGTTACTATTCAAGTCAAATACATCTTTATCAGTACCACCAAAAGATCAAAGTCAGCTAAGCCATTTCTTTGGAAAGTGGTAATGTGCATGTTATAGAGTTTTTTTGTTTGTTTTTTTTGTGTCCTATTTTAATCCTCACCCAAGGATATGTATATTGATTTTATAGAGAGGAAGGGGAGAGAGAGAGAGAGAGCGAGAGAGAGAGAGAGAGAGAGGAGAGAAACATCTGTTCGTTTGCCTCCTGTACACACCCTGACCAGTGATCAAGCCTGCAACCTAGTTACATGCCCTGATGGGAATTGAACCCACAGCCCTTTGGTATATGGGGTGATACTCCAACCAACTGAGCCACCCAATCAGGGCTATTATAATTTTGATTAATACATTTCATGTCACTGTCCTCTAACCATAGGTGACTTATTTCCTGGAACTAAGAACTAAAATTTTAATATACATGAAAGTTTATTTCCTTTGTTAAATTATTTGAGATTATGTAGATTCCTGGGTTTATGGACAGTTCTCCTTTAATGAGAGCTCCTTGACAGCAGTGCTATCTCATTCCACACAAAACTCACAGAGCTCAGCCCATTAGCCACTAATACATAGCAAATAAAATGAGAGAGTATTGGCTTTAATGAAGCAGAATAATATGTTTTAGTGAGAGAATCTAATCTAATAAAAGCGTAATATTGAAATTGACCATCCCTTTGGGATGCCTAAGCCACGCCCAACAGCCAATCAGAGCGACTGTATGCAAATTAACCCAGCCAAGATGGAGGCCGCCACTCACAGAACTGAGTAAACAGGCAGCATCCATTGCAGCAGGAGTGAAACTGTTTGCGGGCGGCTGGCCTTCTCCCGGCTCCAGGCAAGAACATATTTGCAACATTGTCTCAATCATAGAAGCCTCAGGAGCTGAAGCAAACAGCAGGCTGGGCAGACTACTAAGCGCAACATTGTTTCATTATAAAAGCCACTACGAGCTGAAGCAGAGAGGAGGTTTCGTTAACTGCCTAGGCCTTATCTTAAAGGAACAGTGTATCAATTATAGAAGATAAATAAACCCCAGGAACCTGCTTCCAGCTAGCCTTGCTGGGACATTGGGTCAATGGGAGCTGCCATCAACTCCTCACCCATGCTGGCCACACCCCAGTGGGGTGAGGGACGCCACTGGGGGGCTTGGCCAGCCTGCAGACAGCCATCAGTCCCTCACCCAGGCTGGCCAGGTACCCCAGTAGGGACCCAAAACATGAAGGGACTGTGGGCAGCCTGAAAGCCTGAAAAAGGTCCTCAGACCCACACCCAGGCTGGCCACACCCCAATGGGATGATGGATCCTACTGGGGGCCTTGGCCAGCCTGCAAACAGCCATCAGCCCCTCACTCAGGAGTGTCACGGGGTGGGGACAGGTACCCCAGTAGGGACTCAAAACCTGAAGGGACTGTGGGCAGCCCGAAAGCCTGAAAATAGCCTTTAGGCCTGTACCCAGGCCGGCCACACCACAATGGGGTGAAGGACCCCATTTGGGGGCTTGGCCAGCCTGAAAACAGCCATCAGCCCCTCACCCAGGCTGGACAGGTACCCCAGTAGGGATCCAAAACCTGAAGGGACTGTGGGCAGCCTGAAAGCCTGCAAACAGCCATCAGCCCCTCACCCAGACTGGACAGGTACCCATGTAGGGACCCAAAACCTGAAGGGGCTGTGGGTAGCCTGAAAACAGCCCTCAGCCAGGGTCCACACTGGGGAGTTTGGTCAGCCTGCAAACAGCCATCAGCCCCTCACCCAGGCTGACCACACACGCTAACAGGTGGACATCCCCAGAGGGGTCCCAAACTGCGAGAGGGCACAGGTCTTGCTGAGGGACCTCCCAAGTGCACAAATTTTTGTGCACCAGGCCCCTAATCTATATATATAAAGACCCAGGGTCCGTAACATCCACAACAACCAAAGGCTTGACCAAACGCCAGGCTAGGGAGCTAAGGGAATGGGAGCTGTGGGCCGAAATGACCAAAGGACTGCTCCACCTCTCACGGTGTGGCAGGGCAGGGTGGAGCTGCCGGGGCTGAGGAGCCTTGGGGGGCAGGGGCTATGAGCATGGAGCTTTTCAGGGCAGTGAGACAGAGGAGTGTCACGGGGTGGGGACAGTGATCATGGAGCACTGTGAGGCAGCAGAGACAAGGTGAGGAGTGGGACGGGGGCTGTGAGCATGGAGTTTCCTGGGGTGGCTGAGGTGGAAGAGTGTCACAGGGCGGGGATGGTGAAGGCGAAGCTGAGGAGCAGGGTGGGGGCTGTGAGCATGGAGCTTCCCCTGGTGGCTGAGGCAGAAAAGCGTCACAGGGCGTTGGCAGCAGAGGCCAAGGAGCCTTGTGGGGCGGGGGCCATGGAGGTGGAGGAGTGACACTGGGCAGCGGACATGGCCCTGATTGCAGCTAGGCCTAGGGAACCTGCATGATTTAATCGTGCACTGGGCCTCTAGTATTTATGTATAATTCATACATGTGCATGCACACACAGGCACACGCACCACACATGGAGAAAGAGAGGGGATATTTGCTTGCACATTTCTTTAACCTGTTTCTTCCCATACTCATTTAAAAAGAAACATAAAACAAAAACCATTTCCTCTCCATATGATTTTTTTAAAATCATGATTTAGAGGAGCTCCTGGACCTTTCTGAAAAGCAGTTTACAGGTAGAGGTAGAGCGCTTTCTGAATAAAGAATGATAAATTTTTCTCACAGTAAAGGGGAACTCTAACTTTTAGGAGGAATTCAAGTCTTTCCCTTGCCCCTACATATCATTTTCCACACAGAAAAATAATGTGTTCATTGATACACAATTGGGCCTTCTTGATGGAATATGTAACTTTTAGTGAATGGAGTGAATTTGCTATTAAGAACCCTTACCTAGTGATAACACTCTTTGATCTCTCTACCAAGAAAAAAAGGTAATGTCATAACTATTAAGGGCATGGATTCTGTATTTGAAACCCAATTCTACCACTGAATTGTATAATCTTAGGTACATCAGTTGACCTAAGCTTTCTCATCTAAAAATCTATAAAATGAAGATAATAAGTCCTATCCTACAGGTTATATGGAATTAAAGGAGTAAATATATGTAAATCACCCAGCATATTGCTAATTGCATAGTCGACACTTATAAGATGATGGTGGCTATTGTTCTTAATGGTTATGACTAATGTCTGCTCTCGATCCATGTGTGAAGGCTACTGTAATGAGACGGAAACTGCTGCCTCCTGCTTGGAATGCCTACTGATTTTAGAAGGCCAAGCATGATCCAAGGGGACCTATGGGTATTAAACACAGAGCAGATCCCGTGGCTTGGTTCTTATCCAGACATTTGGCCAAAGGGAGAGTAAATGTTTTTGAGATTCAGCCTGAACACTAGGGCAAGAAGGGCTATGAGAATGACAGGTTAGGACAGTAAACCTTATCCAGAAATTAAAAGTATGCATTTCCTATGAGTATATATCTTTGAAAGATTTCTGCAATACTAGGTAGCTCATCACTAGTTTGGAAGTTCGGTGTCCTAGCTGTTATGCCCTCTTCATCTGAGCAAGTAAGGAGAGGTGTGACTGCTTAGAAGAGTGTTGAAGCAAGTGTTAGGAAATCTAGGCTCCTGCCACAGATCTGCCTCTAATCAGTTATGGAACCTCAGACAAGTTATTTTGCCTTTAAAGCCTCAGTTTCCCTATTAGTAAAGCCAATATCACTAGGCCCTTTTTTCCCCCCAGTTCTGAAGGTTATGAGTCTATAAGCTGATTTGTTTTTGTGTACCTCTCTGAGCTGTTGCATAAACTTAGTTACTAGTTACCTCCATTGACTTGGCCAGAATATAAGGTACCTTCAAGCCTAGCTAGGATTCATTAGCTTTAATACATTTTCACCACTCATTTCTGGTACAAAAGATATTTTGTACCAAATCCAGAATTTGACAGAGAAAGAGATTTAATAGCTAAAAGAGCTGAATTAGTCAAGTGCCTTTAGTTAGTGTCATAGTCACTCTACCTCCAACTTTATATCCTTTGTTTTATATTTAATCACAATGATAGATATATTCTGATTTTGAAAGATTGGGTATTTCTACCAAGACTGCCAACTCCTTTTAAGTGACTGAACTAAGATTTTAACTTAGATCTATCAAAATCTAAAACTCACTCTTTGTCCCCTGTGTCACACTATAAATTTATAAAATACTTATAATCTATTTTTAGATCTGTTTTTCTTCTCTGATCAAACATGTTGTGCTTAATTACATATATGAATATTTTAAATTATTTTAAACCATATTAGGCAGAAATTAACATTTATATCATAGAAAATTATAACAGTAAGGAAAACCAGTATAGTACATATAAGGCCTAAGAATTGCCCAATTATTCATTAATTTACTCATTTCTGTGTTCAAATGCTTTCTCTGTGGCCTAGATTCTATTAACATTTTTAACAAAGAAAAATGCCAGATTTTTAAATTATGGTTTTGTTTATATTTTTGCCAGAACACAACATTTTCATCTACTATCAATACAGAACCTAGTTTCATGTGTGTTTCAGTTTAAAGACACCTCATTTAATATATTTTTATTCATTACATTGAACTCACAGACACAGCAGTATAACTCATGATTAAACAAAGCTTATCTAATGTGTATTTTCTTTGTAAGGCACACTATTCTTGAGGGCTATTTTAAGCAATGAAATAACAAAATGGAAAAAAATATGAAAAATATGATACTAAATAAACCACTACAACAGTGGTTCTCAACCTTCCTAATGCCACGACCCTTTAATATAGTTCCTCATGTTGTGGTGACCCCCAACCATAAAATTATTTTCATTGCTACTTCATAACTGTAATTTTGCTACTCTTATGAATAATAATATAAATATCTGATATGCAGGATATATTTAGGCGACCTCTGTGAAAGGGTCATTTGACCCCCAAAGGGGTCGCGACCCACAGGTTGAGAACCGCTACACTAGAAGGACACTTGTTTATAGTTTGAGAGATGAAACAAGGCAGATCATCCATTCACCACTGCTGAGAACATGCACATCAGGTGACTCAAATTTTTGCCTGTATAGATCTACAACTGACCACAAAAATACCACCAGTATGGATTTGGGGGTTGCAAATAAATTTAGGCAAGCAGATTATGTACTTGCAAATACATAAACTGTGAATAATGCAGATCAACTGTATATGAATGCATTTAGAGCAGTATAAATCACAGAATAATTTATAGAATAAAAGTTATTTGGGGTAACACTTAACTCAGATTGAATAACTTTATGTAAAGTTGATATTATCAGTGTTAAGATAATAAAGAAATAAATATCTTATTTGAAAGTAGCCACAGGTTCTTAACTCAGTAAAGCTACAAAGACAATTGTTACAAATTCTTTGGCTCTTCAGCCCTCACATTTAAAGCACAGTAGCAAGGACAATCACTACAATTTTATGTTTTGCATTTAGTGGTTAACATGGCTTTGTGACCTCATTTCGGAGGGGGGCGGGCGGGAAACATTCCCTATGTATTACCAAAATATTATGTTTTCAGATATGTGACATTCATATGGAAGCATTTTGATCTTAAATAGTGGTGTAAATGCTGTTCTTGGATTTTTGGTACCATTTTATGTTGCAGACCAAGTACAAATTGACGTTTTTCAAGCTGGTTTTGGTTAACTTCTTAATGTGGAAATTGGAACTTCCCAAAGCAATGACCTCTGCAAAATACCACTATGGATTATTAGTATGTTATGCTGTTGACAGAAGTACAAATGGAAAACATACACATACTCATAGGAATTTCCTTGTAAAGCAAAATAGAAATGACCTGGGTGGCCTAAAAGACCTATATGGAAGTTATTTTCCTATTTTGAGATAAAATACTAGAGTTCGGAATATTCTTATTAGTAATTCAGACTGTGAGTATGGTTGTCCTTTGAAATAGCCATATCTCCACTGATTAAAAAGCAGGCTATTAATCAGGTAACCTGCTTGGGCATGTGTCCATGTCAGTGTGGCCATTTGGCAGCATAGTCTCTCAGAAACTCCAATTAACCATGTAAATATATTTCATAGCATCACATCTCACTTTGTCAGACCCCTGCTGCCTTTATATCATTAGCATAAATGCAGGTGCAAATAGCATTTATGTACTTTGATAGAAAGCAGTTGGAAACATTTCACTGTGGGCACAACACTTTATGATTGTATACATCTGTTCCAATAATGTATCCAGCCCCAGTGACATGAACACAAGGATGGAAACATCTGCCCCTGAGACCATTTGCCATATAGCAGATGCTTACATCTTTACTTAGGCAGATGGTTGCTGTGATGAGTTGAGCAGGAATAAAAGCAAAGAAGTTTGACAGGATTATTTAGAATGTTATGCAAGCCAAAAATATAGGTTAGGCATTTTATGTTTATAAAAGCCTAATACTACTAAGGATAGAAATTAATAAATCTAGTGATGTTTTTAAAAAAGTAAACAGATTGTTCTTGTCTTTAAATTAATTGACACAAAAATCATAAAAATGTTTACTGAAATTCCAACATCCAACTTACTCTAGAAACAGCAACTTATGATTATTTTTGTTTTGATAAAAATAATTTAAAATGATTTTGAATGCATGTTGATAATAGTTTTCTAAAAACAGTAATAAAACAGTATTAAAAAAATAAAAATGGTTGCAGTATTTACTATAGTACTAGGAGAATCTTGTGATGATATTTCTTAAAATTGAGGGAAAAATAAAAATGTCAGTCATTAGTTTAAATATAATTTATGAGATATTTCATGAATATAAATTCAAATTATTAATATATCTGAAGCATTACATATTTATAAGTATTTTATTATTTAATCTGTATTCTAATATTTTCCACTAGTAATATTTTAATTATAACTGACTTTTATTAGAATAAATTACCTTTATGAACTTTATTTTTAAGACTGTCCTATGGATCTGCCATATCATATTCTCAAAAGAAAACAAACATGAAAGAAACAAAAACTTATCAAAACAAGGCATTTCCAGATTTTATTTTCTATTCTCATTCACAGACAGCAAAATATCAGAGAATCTCAAAAGAGCTGGGATATTTGATTTCATCTAGTTCAACAATTCTCAAAATTGTTTTTTGTTTCAGGACCACTTTACAGTCTCAAAAACTATTGAGGACCCCTAAAGAACATTTGTCTATGTCCGTTATATCTATTAGTATTTACCATAATTGAGATTATAAACTGAAAAATATGTATTTGTGAATTATTTCTTAAGATAATAAATGTACGTTAAGCTCATTAAAGCTTAACATAAATAACATTTCATGTGAGTGGCTATTTTCTAAACCAAAAAATTAATGAGAAGACAGGCATTGATTTATGTTTTTTGCAAATATCTTTAAAGTCTGGCTTCCTTGAAAATGATAGAAGTCTCATATCTAGTCCTGCATTCAGTATGTTATGTTGAAATATTTTTTGGGGAAAAAAAAACTTCATAGTTGCACGAAAGGAAGTATTTTAATAGCCTCTTCAGATAATTGTGAATATTTTTTTTTATATTTTATTTTATTTTTTTAAATTTATCTTTATTGTTCAGATTATTACAGTTGTTCCTCTTTTTTCCCCCATAGCTCCCCTCCTCCCAATTCCCACCCCAACCTCTGACCTTGCCCCCACATTGTCCTCATCCATAGGTGTACAATTATGTCCAGTCTCTTCACGCATCCCCAACACCCTTAACCCCCAAAAATTGTCAGTCCACTCCCTTTCTATGCCTCTGATTCTATTCTATTCACCAGTTTATTCTGTTCATCAGATTTTTTATTCACTTGATTCTTAGATTCACTCGTTGATATATATTTGTTGTTCATAATTTTTACTTACTTTCCTTTTTCTTCTTCCTCATTCTCAAAGGATACCTTTCAGCATTTCATATAATACTGGT
>PVJC01038046.1:0-16942 GCA_004026665.1 Murina feae
CCCCCCCCCCCCCCCCCCCCCCGCCATTCACACTCACAGACAAGTGGGTCTGAAACCCACAGCTCTGGAAGAAGGGAGGGAATTCCTTCACATATATCCTGCCCCATTGAATGAAATGAAGACTAATCTGCTTGCAAGAACTGTGCTGGCCAATACAGTAGCCATCAGCTACAATTAAATAATCAAACCAAAGGAACTTAAATTTAAATGAACAAATAAAATGAAAATTCAGTTCCTCAGTCACATTTGCTACATTTTGAGTGCTCAGTTGCCACATGTGGCTAGTGGCTACTATGTTGATCAGTGAGAGAGAGAATATTCACCATCACAGAGCGTTCTACAGGACAGCAGTGTTCTAGACTGCAACCGATGGAGGCAGAGACTGGGCACCTCTTGCCCACCACTGGAATGCCCATGTCAAGCAGAGAGCTGGCACAGAGAAGGCACTGCTGAATCAATGACTGAGGCATGAATGAATCAGCCAACCAACAGCCCACAGGAGACATAGTCACAGGTTCCTTCACAGCAACTCACTGAGGCAGGCTTCTGATGGGAGACTGAGGGAAAGCTAGGGGACTTTAATATAACCCCGGAGCCTGGCTTCCCTAAGGGAGGCCAGCAGGTCGCCCCAGGACTGAGGCCTAGAAAGGAAGCAGTCACCCACCGATTGCTGTTGGAGTCAGAAACCTGTCTTCTGAATATTCTTGCTGCCACTTTTTGTGGCCTCCCTCCTTAGAGTCTGAATAACCTTCCTTCTAAAACATTTCAGTGTCTATGGGCCTGAAGTAGGGGAGACCTCACTAACTCCTGGGGGTCAGTGCAGAGCAAGCTGAGATCTTGTTGGCTATAGGCAAATTCCCCCACTTAAGCCAGAAGTTTTCCAGAGGCTCTGGTGCGTGACCTGTTCCAGCCTGAAGTGTATGTATGTGCTGAGAGAGAGGGGAGAGAGATGAGGGGCGCTGAGAATCTAGGTAAGAGGACATGAGAGAACAGTGTGTATCTGCACACATGCAGGTTTGCAGTGTGTGCCTTCCTGTACCTATGTGCATTTGCATGGATTGGGGGCACTATGTATGCATTGGGGGCTGTGTGGTATAAGGGGGGCTACGTGTAGAGAGATGGCTACATTAGTATGATTAGGAGGCTGTGTATGGGGTATATATTGAGGACTGTGTGTTGACAGCTTTGTGTGGTGTGTAAGTGGTAGGTAGCTATGAGTGTATTGGGGGCTGTGTGTGGTATGTGTGGTGGAGGCTTGTGGTGTGTGTGGCTATGTGTGTGTGTTATGAGGTGTGTGTGTGTGTGTGTGTGTGTGTGTACTGTGTGGTGGGCATGAACATGTGCCTAGTATGGCCCTGCTTCATTTCCTCAGACTCTTGGATGTGTGCCTGAGCTGACCCTGGAATCAATGGGAGCGCCACGGTGGAACATTTCCTAAGTCCAAGAGGGTAGGACAAGCCCTCCTGTCACAAACCGCTCTCCTTGCTTCTTGATATGGCAGGGAAATGGGGATGCTGGGTGGGAAGAAAGCAAAGATCCAGAAAAATAGGTATGGAGATGGAGAGAAAGACCGAGAGGGAAGACCTGACCAGGCCCTAAATGGGATTGGGGAAGAGGGGAGAGAGAGTGATGGGGTAAAGCAGAGACAGTGGTTCAAAAGGCCAAAGGCTGGCCGGGCTATGGGGGTGTGGTGGAGGGAGAAGGGGCGAGAGGAGGGGGCTCAGCGGGGGAATTGCCGGGCGGGCGCTCGGGCGCTTGGAGCTGCGCGGCTCCCCGGGGAGATGGCAGACACTTTGCGGAGATGTTACTCTGGAGTTGGAGACGATGATAAATATGATAATTTGTATAAAATCTGAATGGGTCTTGTTTTCAGGGAGAATGCCTCGGATGATGAATGGGCTCGGCTCTCAGATAGATGGCTGATAAAAAGTGTATTGGATTGTTGAGAGCGATTTTAATTCTCATTCTGTACCTGCAGATGCCGCGGCCGCGCCGGCCTCCTCCTCCCTCCAGCCCACGGCGCGAGCGGCCAGGCGGCCCGGCCGGCCTCGGCGGCTCAGGAGGCTTCTGAAATGACTCTAATTACAGAGTTATTAATTTTAAGAGGAGGGTGAGCGGGGGGTTTATGATTATTAATCGAGTGCCTGCGCTCGGTGGGCGGGGCGGGCCGCGGGCAAGCTTGCTCTGAGCCTGGGACGTTCCAAGCCCAGAGGGCTCCGTGGCGGCCGAGGTCAGGCTTGCTATGGACTCAAGCTGGGGGGCCCAAGTTCTCTCACGCACTTTCTTCACCCCTCACCCTCACCCCCACCCCAATCTGGCCCTGGCCTGGGCCTTGCGCTGGCTCTGTGCCAGAGAGACAAGTGGATCTGAAATCCAACGACCCAGAGGGTGTTGTGCGAGAGAACTACCTGTCCCAGCTCCCAGCTCCCAGCTGGCGCAGGTGGTGAGGAGGGCCTTGAACTCCTGACTGAAGGAGGAGGAAGTGCAAGCTCCTTTAAAGGCCTATGATATTGTCCTAACTGGTTTGGCTCAATGGATAGAGCGTTGGCCTGTGGACTCAAGGGCCTCAGGTTCGATTCCAGTCAAGAGCATGTACCTTGGTTGTGGGCACATCACCAGTAGGATGTGCAGGAGGCAGCTGATCAATGTTTCTCTCTCATCGATGTTTCTAACTCTCCCTTCCTCTCTGTAAAAAATCAATAAAATTTATTTTTTAAATAAAAAAATAAAATAAAGGCCTATGCTATTAACCATTACAGTTGGGGGCATCCCTGTTGTGTGCCCGGCTTGGTGCTGGGCGCCCATACAGAAGGGATGAGCCTCCCACTGCTCAGATGGGGATGTTTTTAGAGTAACTTGTCCTTGGGAGGGGATGCATTTGCTCTCCCACCCACTTCTTTCCTTGAGGTGTGTTGGGGGGAGGAGGTGGGGGAAAGAAAAAAGGGGGTGAAGAGAGAACACTCCTCTCTCTAATTTATATCCATCCAGTCACCTTCATCCTAGTCTCTTGTCTCCATGGTCTGGCGGACTGCCTAACACCCTGTCCATTTTGAAGGAAGGGTTTCAAAAGACTACACTGCAAACCAGGAAGACAGTCACCTCAAGGAAGGGAAATGGCTTCGCTCCACGGGCTGGCACTTGAGGAACACATGCCCGGCCACAGTGACTGTTCTGAAGAACTCACAGGCCACTTAGAAGAGGCCATTCTGTGTGGAACTGGCTAAAGTCCAAAGTGAAATCCCTCCAAATATAGGCCTAGACCCCGCCCCCACTCACACATATTCATTCCTGCTCTGTCTACCTGGATGGGTTCAAGGAGGGCAGAGAGTCTCCACAGACCTAGATCATTTATTTCTAGTTCTTCTTCAACTTCTGTTTTATGGCAAAGATAACTCCTGCTCAAAGGGGGGAAAGAAAGACCGCTGTGGGCTAGAGAAAGGGAGGGACGTAGGGTGGTTCCAGCATGGAGGGGGGGGGTGGGAGGGCGGGGAGGGGAGCAGCTCTCTGGGCAGTGAGGTCAGTTCTGAGAACTGCCTGTTCTATGGAAGAGATGGTGGCTTATCAGTAGGGTCCTCTGTGCTCCTCTGCAGTTCTCAGGGTGCCTTGGCCCAGCTCATGGGGATCGGTATGAGACAACTGAGGTTAAACCTGCATGTGTGGCATCAGGACCAGTCCAGGGAATTCTTATCTGTGGCTGAATGAAGATCAGGATCCAGCAAGGCCTGATCAGAAACTAAGTCTAGCTGTTGTGAGGCATGAAGGGAATCCCCCCATATTGAGGCTGCAGGCTTGGAAGAGGGAAAACCAGATGCTCATAGAGAGGGACAAGGCCTGGCTGGAAAAACTCAGAGGATCCCAATACAAAGGACGGCTCCTAGGGTAGAGCTCTGAGCATCCTGCAGGGCTGGTGAGAGCTCGTGGCCCTGCAGCCTTACAGCTGGTCGCAGGATCCAGCTCTGGGTTTCCAGATTCAGAGACCCTGGGCCGACAAGAAGAGAGAAGAGCATGGAGGTGGTGAAAGGGGACTGGTGTGAGAACCTGGAAGACAGAGGGAAGGAGGGCTCCTGGGTTTTACCGAATTGATATGTTGAGGGAGTGAGTCCCTTCAGACCCACCCAACCTCCAAGCACAGCCAGTGTCTCTTCTCCCTGTGCCTTTTGGGCACTAGGAATACCTAGTATAGCATGTCCTTAAGAGTGTGGGTCATGAAAGTAGTATCTGGGTACAGATCCTACCTTTGCCACCTATTGGCTGTGTGTGGACAAGATATTAGAACTCTGGGCCTCACTTTTCTCATCTTTAAAATGGGATAATAATAGGTGAGTATTATAGAATTAACATATGTGCTGACACATAGTAAGCCCTCAGGTGTGTTAGCTGTTTTGTTGTTCTTATTAACACTGCTCAGCTGGGCACCTGGCTTTCCCTCTGGATTGACTTCTGCAGAGGATCTCTACATTATTGCTATTTGTACCCCTGACACCCTGTGCCTGATCAGGAGACAATGCTCACTCAGTGTATGCAGAGGTCTGGGCCTGAAGTGGGAATAGGGAATGAGCTAATGTGGTCAAACATCTATATGTCACATGTCAATATACCCTTTCTTTTTTAAAAATATGTTTTTATTGATTTTAGAGGGAGGGGAGAGACAGAAATATTGATTGGCTGCTTCCCATACATACCCTGCCTTCTCCCCCCATCCCCCACCCCTGCACCCAGGGACTGAACCTGAAACTTGAGCATGTGCCCTCACCAGGAATCAAACCAGTGACCTTTTGGTGCATGGGACAACGCTCAACCAACTGAGCCACACTGGCCAGGGCAATATACCCCTTTCTCAGGGTACCTTCGCCTCCTCATGGGGATTTGTATGGTACAACTTACAGTTATATGTTATATACGAGTTATTTAAACCATAAGGCAGATATTCTTGTCCCCATTTTACAGATGACACTCCGGCACAGCGCCTAAGGTCGCATAACTTGTCCATTTTAGGTCTGAGAAAGGTGCCATCTATCTCAGGACAACCTGGCTCCATTTTTCACTCTTGGAGTGCTGCTTTCTCTGTCTTGGCGTTAGTAAGAAGTTATCCCCTTCTGTGGTGTACATTGTCCTATGAGGCTGCCTTTACAAGGGGAGCAAGTGTTGCCTCCAGACATACTAGTATGTGGGTTTCCACTTTTGTAACCTCTACAAGAGTGGGGGGAGGGCTTTCCAAGGGCGGGCAGTGGAGGTGAAGGGAGGGTCAGGGCTGAGACTAAAGTTACCCAGAAGCCTAGATGGTCCTTAATTTATCATCTCATCCAACAACACACACAGTCTGTGACCCACTCCTGACCATCCTGTCTTCACCTCTCACTCTCACCCTCTCTTCTCCATCTTCCTCAGACTTCTTGTTTCAAGACCTCCTATCTTCTCTTGCTGAGACTTTTCCCAGTTTCTGCTGCTCCGTGCACCTCCAGTGCACTGCCCACACCTCCAGAGTGGTCTTTCCCGTCCAAATCAGAGCTTCTCTCTTCCCTGCTTAACATTCTTCAGTGGCATCTCATGGCCTAAAGGAACAAATCATAACTCCTTAGTAAAAGTGCTCCAAGATCTAGGCCTTGCCACCTCCTAGCCTTACTTCCTGTGCCTAATCCCTAAGCCCCTCACTGGCAACACAGAATCCTTTGCGCTTCCCACCTAGGTGGGTTGTTGCCTTCTTCTCATGCCTTTGCTCCTTATCTCCTTCTGCCTGGGGACATTTCACCCAGCTACCCCTGCATGTAGTGTACATCCGTCATCTTGTAAGACCCCATTCCCTTTCTGAAGCATCCTGACTCCCCCAGTGTGTTTCCCTGTGTCCCAGTCACCCTGCCAGCGGGTATCTTGCAGAGTTCTTTGGTTTGTAGCTCTTGCTTTGCCGTCATTAAAAGCAGGGCAAGTGTCTGATTCATCACTATGACCACAGTGTCCATCACAGAGTGGACTCAGGTTTATTGACGGACACTGGTGTCCTGGAAGCTGGCCCAGCTTGGTCACTGTCTTCCCAATTGCCTCAACCCAAATAATTCTGATCTAGGTCCTGTCTGGGGAGGGTGGGGGGTAGGAATTGACTGAACTGCGCCTCGTACCTGGAGGTCTCCCCCGCCCCCTCTATTCCAGCTCTGTAGCTGACCTGGCCCTTGGACAAGGCGGGAAGGGGAAGGAAGGAGGAGGAGAAAAGAAGTGGGTTGTTCATCGCCCCACTTGCCCCAAAGATTGGAAAATTGGGGGGCATTTGTCATTCCAGGGGCTGTTTGGCGGGTAAGGAAGACTTCCTCTCCTCAGCGTGGGTCCCACACTCACAGAAGCTTCCAAAAGCTTTGTTTGGGTCTGGGTCTCCAGCCCCGCGGCCTAGGGGCGCCTTTGACTTCGCCAGATCAGAGGGGAGACGTTGACTACCACCCTGGCTCCTTCCTTTCCCTCAGGTCCGAGTTTCCATATTTCATTCCTCTGCCTCTCTTCTGCACCGCCCGCTCCCCTCCCCCACTCCCTTCCTTCCTTCTTTCCTTTCGCCCTTTCCTACTCCCCAGTCACCGGCCAGGGCCGCAGAGGTGGGGCCCAACCCCTAGACACAGCGGAATCTGCGCCGGGCCTCTTGTCGGCGCTAAGAGGCAGTTCAGGAAATGCGCCCTCCGCTGGGCAGTTCTCGCTGCGTTACTTCTCGCAGCTTCAGCCCCGCGCGCCAGCCAGCACTAGAGGGACTTGAAGGGGGGCGGGGGGGGGGGGAGTTCCCCGTCCCCCAAGGCCCAGTAACAGAGGAAGGTGACGGGTGGGGAGTCCTAGCTGCGGGTGGTCCGTACAGGGGGGCCCAAGCCCGTCCTGCCTGGGTCCCCATCTCCCTTCGCTCCAGAGCAGGAAGTCCCCGGTCCCCAGTGCGTGCCCAAGGGACAGCGTGCGCTTTCTCTCTGCTCCTCCCCTTCCCAGACCTGGATCCAGGATGACACCCCCCCCCCACACACACACACACCATTCCTTCCAGGGCAGATGCTCCTATGCTCCCCGCACCCTGGGACTTCAACTCGGAATCCGGTTCTGCGCGGGACCCGGCTGAAAGCTCGGAGCAGGTGGCGCTCCCGCCTGGGCCGCCCGGGCCGCGCGGGTCTCCGGCCCTTTGCGCGCGAGCCCTGGCCGCCGCGGGGCGCGCTTTCCTAGCCGAGCCTGGCGGGGGAGTTTTTGTGGATAAACAAAAGCATTTGCTCTTTTGGTTTTCTTTTATTTTCTTTATTCTTTTGTCCCTTCCTTACTCTCCCTCAACGCTCTTTTTGCTGGAACGTCTCTTCTCCCCATTTCCCTTTCTTTCCGTTCGCTCTTCTTTCTCGCTCTCTTTCTGCCTCTTTCCTGTCCCTCTCTTTCTGCATCTCCCCCCTCTTCTGTTTCGGCCCCTTCTCTGCCTCTGGGGTCTCTCGTTCTTTGCGTCTTCCCTCCAGGGCCCTTCGCTGGCCCTGGGCTGGGGTCACACCACTTCCCGGAATCGTTTCTCCTGACCCCGCCGCCGCGTCCTCACTCGTCCCTTCTCCAGGCGGCCCCGGTCAGGCGGGCTCGGGCCGGCTCCCCCGCCGCCGCCGCTGTGATTTATTCGCCTCGCCCGGCGGAGTCAGGTGCTGAACCCGAGCCCCGGAACGGGGGAACAGATTTCTCCCAGGAAGGGTTTTGTGAACTAAACGATGCTAATTACGGGGTGGGGGACGCGCCGCGGGAGGAGGGGCGGTGCGCGGGGCCGGGCCGGGCCGGGCCGGGCGGAGCGCGCGGGGCTGGGGGAGAGACCGGGGCCGCCTCCCCTGAGCCTCTGGCCCCCGCTTTTGCCTTTCTTTCCCTGGGAACTTTCCTGTCTAAGTTAACTATTAACCGCTGGCGAGAGGCAATTTTCTTAGGAATCTCAACGATTTCCTTTTTGCGGTGGAGACAGATTAACATGCAAATAGTAAGATGCTGGGCTGGCGTCTGTGCGCGGGAGAGGATGCCTCTTCCCCTCGGAGCAGCGTCCGCGAACGCGGAAAACTACAGCCCCGACCCCCCACCCCCCACCCCACCCCACCCCACCTCCGGGCCGGCGCAGGAAGCCGTGACCCAGCCAGTGCCCGGCGGGTGCCCGGAGCGAAGGTGGAAAAAGCCCAAGCGCTCGTGCTGGGGGCGGGGTGGAGGGAGACGCTGCGGCCCCGCACGGCCACCCCGGAGCCCACCATCGATGCAGCCTGGTCCTTCCGTGGAGGCGCTGGCAAGCTCCGGGGGTAGTGTTTCCAGCCTGTGGAATTCCCACTGTCCCCCACGTCCTCCCTCTTCCCAACACACATGCTCACACACTCCCTGCCCTGCCCTGTGACCGCTGCAAACTTTAAGCCTGAGCCGCTGGGCACAAATGTCTCGCCTTCTCCTCCTTTCCTCTCTTGTCCAGACTGAACAAGACCTAGAGCAGGGCGGGAAGGCTTCTCAGCCTCCAGACCTGGGCGAGGGCAACTTCCCCAAGTGCGGGCCTCGCCTCGCCGGGACCTTAGCGAGCCCCAGGCGGGCCGCCTGGCTGCTGGCCACCCCCCCGCGTCCCACGGCGGCGGAAGGCGCTAGTGGTGGCGACGGCGAGGCCGGGCAGGGCCTTCCCAGGGCGCCCGTCCCGGCCCTTCACTTGTTTCGGGCGCGCAGCCCGAATGCAGAGCTGCCAACCCCAGCCGAGCCACCCTCTCTGCGCCCGACTTTCTCGTTCGTTCTCCCCCAGCCCTCACCCGGGCGCGCGCTCTCCCCGCCTGCCTGGCGGGCTCCGTCTCAGGCGGGGCTGCCTCTGTCTCTGACTCTCCGTGTCTCTCTGTCTCTGTCTCTCTTGTTTGTTTCAACGCAGGGACACTGATTGCGCCTTATGAAGTTCTAACTGGTTTTGTGTCAGGAAGATCTTTCTCGCTGCTACCCAGCCTGGCGTGACGGATTAAACATCAACTAGTTAAATAAAAATTAATATCAACTGCCTCCTAACTTCTAATGTCATGTTGTTTATAACTAATGAACTGATTAGGGGATAAACACATCACGGAGACATTCGGCTTTCCTGCCTGGGCGCCGCTGCTGCCGATGCCCGCGCCCCAGCACTGCCTGCCAGCTGCCAGGCCAGGAGGAGGGAGGGGCAGGAGGCTGCCAGCTCCCCAGGACTTGCTCTTCTGCCTGCCTTGGTCCCTTTCCCTCTCTTTCTCTCTTCCCTTCCTCTGTATAGTTCCTTTTCTCAGACTGTCTTCCTTCCTTCCTTCCTTCCTTCCTTCCTTCCTTCCTTCCTTCCTTCCTTCCTTCCTTCCTTCCTTTTCATTCTTCTCTGTCCTCTGCTTTTCACACTGTCCCTGGTTTGTGTGTTCTCTCTCTCTCTCTCTCTCTCTCTCTCTCTCTCTCTCTCTCTCTCTCTCTCTCTCTCTCTCTCTCTCCCCCCTTCTCCCTCTCTCCTGCCAGTGGGCTTCTACCTGTTTCCGTCTTCTTCCTGCTCATTTGGGTTCATTCTTCCCCCAGTGCAGGTGTAGCTATTAAAAACGCACTTGTGATGGGACTCCCACCCTGCTATAGAGCAGGAGGCTGCAACATCTCCCTCAGCACCTTGTGAAAAGCTGGCACCCCCTCCCCAGCTATTTAGGAGAAAGGGGAGGGAACTAGAGTAAGTGGGGTTGTGTTGTGTGTTCCTCCTCTAGTCAACCTGGAAAAGGCAAAGAAAAAATGATTTTTAAAACTTTTACTTTTTCTCTTGTTCCAGGAGCAATTAATACAGGTTCAAGTGGTAAAGTTGATTTTCAGGGGAAGGAAAGCTGCTCTGGTGCCCTTCCTCCAGGGACTTCAGAGCCCTTTCCAAGCACAGCCACCTGCCAGCCAGCCCCTGCCTGACCTGAGCAGCCTCCTACTGAGCCCTTTTCCTGCAGATCCCTATACCAAGTCACAATGTCATCATGACAATAAGGCAGGAAAGCAAGTAATTACTGATCTGGCCCTGGTAATCCCCCCCCCCCCATAAGCCTCCAAATGTTAAGCCACAACATTTAAACTTGGTTTGCCCTGGACCTCAGGGTCTGACAAGACAATAACAACAGAAAAAGCTTTTAAAACCAATTTAGCACATGTGAAAATGTAATTCTAATGAAGAATCAATAGGCTGGCGGATCATTTTTCCTGGGACTCCTTGGAGAACCTGAGAGAGACTCTCAATCAATGGGGTGGGCAGTGAGCAAAAGGGCCCCAGACAGTGTGGGACAACGGTGAGGGCTTAGGACAAAGAGAAGCAGAGCCTGAGGAAGGAGGCAGGTGGGAGGCTGAGGTATGGAGCTGAGCCCTTTGACTGGCATCACTTTGCAGGCTTCCGTAGTCTCCAACACTCCAAGAGTATCAGAGCCAAGAGCTAAGAAACCTCCTTTCTCCTCTTGGTCCTTCTGGTATGCGACAGGCTGCTTAGCACAATGGCCTCAGCTTCCTTCCCCTGGGCCTAGGCCCCAGCCCTGGCACTACCCCAACCCTGGGCCCTGTGTTCAGGTAACTGTGACGAGCTGGCTCAGGAGCGGTAGGGACACTGAACTGAGTATGTGTGTGTGTGTGTGTGTGTGTGTGTGTGTGTCTGTCTGTCTGTTCAGAACACCTGGCTTCCCAGTGGGTGCTTCCCTGGTGTGTGTGTGTGTGTGTGTGTGTGTGTGTGTGTGTGAGAGAGAGAGAGAGAGAGAGAGAGAGAGAGAAACTTTTGATCTCAGTTCCTGTCTCTGATAATCTAATCTAATCTAATCTAATCTAATATAATATAATAAGAGCAATGAATGTGTCTGTGGTCACACTTTACTTTTTATAAATCACTTCCACACAAGTTATCTTGTGAGAAACCTGTAAGAAGGACAAGGATTATTGCCACTAGTTTAGAGAAGAGGTGGACAAAGGCACAAAAAGCTACATAGTGAAGGTGTGAGTCAGCAGGTCATGGCCCTTGTGTGTGACTGGGTGTGATTCTGAATCAGCGACAGAGAGACTAACTCTGTGTGTGAACATCTCACATGTGTGTCATAGAGTAACACATGAGTGTGTGTATGTGTGTGTGAGAGAGAGAGACTAGGGTATCATTTATGCTTAATGCTCTCCCATCCTTGTCCTTGGTAGTGGTTCTATGTATTTAAAAAAGCCAAAAAATTATTATGGAAAAATCACTGTTTGCTTGAAAATCACTGTTTGCACTGGCAAAGTCTGAAGTTTTAAATCGCAAATACTGGTAAGATGGTAATTTGGCCATGATTTGCCTGAAAGAATGGAAATTCATGTATCTGTAGGAAGATTTTAAAATTTTAAGTGGGGAAACAATGACATAGGCTTTGCCTCTGGGGTCCTTGCCCCTCCAGCTTCCTGTTCCTAGTTGCATAATTTTTCTAGAAGAACTTCAGCGAAGTGGATGGGACTCCCAGTAATAAACGTCCAGGTCCTAGCCGTGGGGCTTACCCAGCAGTTTTTGGACAGCCTCTCCACGTTACTCAGCATGTGTGAGCCAGGCAGTGTGAGAGCAGGAGGCCCGGGGTAAGTGGGAAGGGTTATAAAGTGGGGCAAGTGAGAAAGGGGTACGTGGCGGGTAGGAGTGGGAGCAATGGGGCTTGAAAGGTGTCTGAGTGTTTAAGAAGTAGGAGTACAAGAGAGTGCACATGAGAAAGTGGTGTATGAGAGGTTTGAAGGAGAATTTGTGACAAAGGTGTGAGAGGGGTAAATTCCAGATAGAAAAGGCAGGATGTGGGGAAAAGCTAAAGGGAAACTTAGCTGAAGCGATCCTTTGTTCAGGCATAAAAGGAGCAGGAGTGTGTTTGGACGGGCTGTGCACCTGAGGGTCCAAGAAATAGGCTGAGAGGACCAGAACACTCACTGTGGACCGGTGTGGCTCAAGTGGGCCGTCACGTGACTGTGACAGGAGTTTGGGAGGGCTCTGGTCATTCTCCCTTTCCCTGAGGCCCGCATCATCTCCTTAAGGCAAGGGCAACAGGATTTGTCCTTTTTATTCTGAGTTGTTGTTTTAATGCAGAGAAGGAGAGCTTCTGAGGGACTTAGGGAGCAGCTCCACAATGTCTTGGTGAGAGGGACCGCCAGGGAGGAGGTCCTGTGTGGAGGAGAAAGTTGGGGTGTGTGCGTAGGGATCTTGGAAACTGAGGCTGAGACCCCGGTGTGTGTGGCGGGCTGTGGAGCCCGATGAAGGAGAAAAGCAGATGGGCCAATGTCGTGAGTCGCCGGGAAGGGGACCTCACGACAATGGGGAGTGCATGAGAGTCTCCTAGACGCCCCTGCGCTTGAGGCAGGAGACTGGCGGGGAGCGCTTGTCACAGTGAAGAAGGGGTGGGGTGAGGGAGTGCCGGTCCAGGCTGGGGAATTGTCTCCGGCGCCTCTGGCAGCGCGGGAGTCGCTCGCCTGAGGCTGGCTTGGGGCCTGGGGGCGTGTGCGCGCGTGTGCGGGGGCTCCCCCGCGCGTGGCTGCGCCTCAGCGGCCGGGTGCGTGAGCGCGGGCCGGAGCGGAGCGCCGCCGGGGCGGCAGGCGCCGGGGTTATCTGAGCCGCTCCGTCTTGGGTGGCTGCGCCCCGATCTCGGGCGGCGGCGGCGGCGGCCAAGGAGAGACGCGCTGTCGGGCGCGGAGGTTCGAGAAGCGAGACCCAGGCCCGGGCGGCAGCGGCGGGGAGCAGAGCATGGAAGAGCGCTCTGGCCGCGCAGGTGAGAGCCGGAGGGACCCGTCTGCGCCGCAGGCGAGAGGCTTGGCAGAGAGGGATGGGGCGGCCGCGCCAGGGGCGCACTCTGCTTCCCTTCTCTCCGTGCTTGCCTGGTGGCGCCTCTGTAGTGGCCGGGGACTGGGCTCTGTGGCGTCTCCCCACCACTGGGGCCTCCTGGGCTTTCCTGCCCACTGTTCTCTAAATCTACTTAAAACTTTCCGTCCAGAAAAAGTGAGTTCCAACTTCTCTTGGTCTCTTTACAGAACCTGGCATTTCCTTTCCGTTGCGCGTTTAGGACTTTATCTTTCCACTTGCTCTGGGTGGAAATATTTTGCACAACTTTCTCCGAGTTGCAAGCACTGGGAAGGCCTTAGTTTCTATGGGAACTGCTTATGGGTGTGTGTGTGTGTGTGTGTGTGTGTGTGTGTGCTAGTGGATTGGGACTTGCTGTGTGCATGTCAGTGTGCACGTGTGGGAAGGTTTTGTGTATTTGAGTAGGAGCCAAAGTGTAAGCACTGATGTGTGTGCCTAACACGTGTGGGGAGAAGGCTCTGCCCTCCCCCCAAATAAAAAATTCAAGGGAGGCCTGGGACCAGGGAAAGGTGGCAGGCCCCAGGGGACCCAGGTGGGGAGAATGTGAAGGTGCTTACCCAAAAAGAGAAGGTTGTGGAGCGCTTCTCTCTTTTTTCCCCTCTTCTCCCTCTCCTGCCAACTCAGCTCTGTCGGCCTACTAGGTGCACTGGGGTAGCTCAGGGTGGGAAGCTAGGACCCAAGTTTAGTTTTAGATTGGAGGAGGGCAGGGGACAAGATTGGATCAGTTTTCCAAGAGTTTTCCATAATTCCACGGAGGTCAAACCTCACTCCTCCCTTTCCTCAAATCTTCTTCTTCCCCTCACCCCGCCCCCTAACTCAGGTTCTGTTCTTTCAGCTGATAATGCAGTTTCCACCCTAAGCATCCTCCCTCCTCTAGGTCTTGTCCCAGCAGTCCCTGGGTTGTTTCCATTCCCCCTTGGGAATGGAACCTGGGCCCCCAGGAGTGTCAACTGTGGCCTCCTGGGCTTTCAGGGCTCTGGGCCACCCCTCTGCACCAGAGGTTTAAGTAGGGAGATCAATAGCAAACAGTTGTAATGATCTAATTAATTATGGCAAAATTAAAAGCGAGTACAAAATCAATCTCTGATGGTGTTGAAGATGGAATTCAATTGAGAGCCCATCTGTGCACCCCCTCGACCGTATAAATATGCAGCCCAAGGACAGAGCTAATGGCTGGGCCTCTCTGGGAACCTCTATCCCCCTCTCTTCCTCTGTGGCACCGGGCTTCTCTCGCCCTTACTCTGTCTGGATCTGTTTTGTCCCCTGCCCCTATTCCTCCTCCTCGCCCTGTCCTGTCTGCTCAGGCTCCTGACACTTCCACTTTTCCATTTTCCCCTTTGGTAGGCAGCTCTCCCTGCCTTGCAGGCCTGGGGTGCCTGGACCTGCTTCCCACTCCCAGGAGACGGAGCTTCTCTACAGCAAGGAGAAGGCAGAGCGGGGTGTGTGTGTGTTGGGGGCGGGGGACCATCCTGGCCCGCCGGTCAGGGCCTGCATCTCAAGTTTCCTGGCGCTCGGGACACTCCAGAGGGGACCAGGGCGCTTACCCAGTAGCGGCTCCCCGGCCGCTTGCCGGACAGAGCAGCCAGGAAGACTAGCTGCGCATAGCGTTCCCTTCCCCGCCGCTCTTTCCCCCGCTTTTACCGGTGGGAGGATCGCATTCCCGCCAGCCGCGGTTTGGGGACGGTGGGGAGGAGCCGTGGAGCTGGGCCTCGAGAAGGAAGTCGCTGTTCCCATCGATGAGGCCCTGCCGAGCTCTGGACTCTTCCGCCCTCCGAGCCGCCTTCTCTCCGTTCACAGCCCCCTTCCGCTCCTCTGCCCTCACCTCTTTCAGACACAAGCCTGGCTGGGGCACAGCTGCCAGGGCCCCCGCGTCCCTTTCGGCTCCATCCAGTTCCTTCAAAATGACAGTGACACACGCGTGCGAGCGCTGCTGCCGCAGACGCCCTGGCACAACCGCCGCAGCCGGGTTTGCGAAGGAGGCGGGTTTTATTTAGTGGCGCTGAGCCTGTTCCAGGGCAGCGAAAACCATCAGCAAAAGGGGGAGGACAAGGAGTGGGGGAGAGAACCGGCATCTAGCTCAGCTACGGCCAGACCACCCAAAGCCCCAGAACCATAAAAACAAGACCTTTACTTAATGTCCTTTTTTACTCTCTTGGCCTGTGCCAGCTGGCTCTCGGGCTCCCTGTCACGGCCCCCCAGCCTCTCTCCTGGAGCCTGAGCCCACTTCCCGGCCCACAGTGGGTTCCCAGGGCTCTTTCTGCCCTCCGAGACCCTTCCCACTCCCTGGTCCCGCCGCAGGGCTCCCAGACCCTGGGGGAGACACAGCCTGCCGCCTCCCGCCCTCTTCGCCAGGCCTCCTCACCCCGTTATTAATTGCTGTGTTGACCTGCAGGATTGATTGGCGGCCCCTCTGGACAAGGCTGCGAGGCCTTGGCCTCAGAACAGCCGCGCAGCCCAGGGCAGAGGGAGGAGGGGGAGGTGCTGGATATGGGTCCTGAGCTCCCAAGGCAGCCCCGCCTGGGACACAGCTGTTTGCCTAGACACCCTTCTCCACCTCCTGACACACACACTTTTCACACACCCTTACACCGCTCACACACACACTCTCACGACCCCCTCGCCAAGCAGACACAAGAAAGTCTCCTTAATTGATTTAGAAATTGAAAGAGGCCTCCTCCCTACATTAGTCAGGTTCCCCGATACATTCGTTAGCCGCGGGTCTAGACCTCCTCGCCCGGCCAGACGTGGCGGATTGAACTGCTAGGACCCGGATATTATTCCGTCTGAGATTTACTTTGCTTCTCCACCTCCACCCCCCAGGAACACTGACCGAAAAGTTACATATTCCTGGATGCGGACAACCCTTACAGTCTCAAACCAAAGCACTTTATCCAGAAACAGCCAGTGCCCTGACTCCTGAGAGATTCAGTCCAGCCCTTTTGCCTTTTGTTTCAAGTTGGGAAGGGGGGCTGGACGGCTCTGGACCGCAAAGAGTGGAGGGCGGAGGCTTGCAGCCGCCGGGGCAGGGGTCTGAGCCTACAGCGAAGGACTTGCCCAGCCTCCCCGCCTGCCTAACGCGGCGCGCGCTTTTGCGTGTTCTCTCTCTCTCTCTCTCTCTCTCTCTCTCTCTCTCTCTCTCTCTCTCTCTCTCACACACACACACACACACACACACCCCAACCACAGCAACACTTCCTGCCCCGACCCCAGGCCACAGACCCACCCGCAGGAACCCGAGCAGGAGGGAGCCCCCGGACCCGGGCTCCAGGCTGGAGTGGGCGGAGGCTGCAGGAGTAGATTCATCCTGGCCGGTCCCCCGAGAGCCCTCTTTTCCTTGGTTCTCTGCCCGTCTCACCAGCCCCTCTCTCCCCCGTTTCTCCCTCTTCCCCTCCGCTCCGGTCCTTTGTCTGCAGCCACTTCGCGACGCGAGCAGCCCGTCCCCGCCGGGGCGGCCCTGCCCTTGGCTTCCCAGGGCCGCAGGCGGGTCTCCCCTTCTTACCCGCTCCGGCTCTGGCGCGGTCTCCGCCCGCTCCTCTCACCCGCACAGCTGCTGGCAGAGGGGCCGAGGAGGGCGGGCGCCGCGGATGGATCCCGGAGTAGATTTGGTGCCTGCTCTCAACTCCGGGACCACTCGGCCGCCGGCTTCTCCCGCCTCCCCCACTGCTCCTCGGCGCTGCAGAGCCCTGCGCCCTGGCCCGCCCGTGGCCCCTTGCTTTCCTTCACTCCGGCTGTGGCTCTTTCGCTTCCTCTGATCAGCTCGGCCTCTGGAGTTGCGCTCCCCCTGCTCAGCACTGAGTTCCCTGTCTGCTGCCCCCTGCTACCGCTCGCTCCCTTACTTCGCAGCCCCCTTCGTCGGGTGGACTGGCCTGGTAACGCCTGGGACGTCCAGGGCCCGCCTGCACTGACCCCTACACCACAGCCAGGTTAGGCTGAGGGCTCCAGGCCTGACCGAGAAGAGGGTTAATCATTACTTGGGCACCGACACTAAGCCTCACTTGAACTTTCTCACCCGACTTGGGGAGGAACCTGGGAAGGGGTACCTAGCCGGGCTGGTACCTCGACTTTTCCCCGATTAGCTTCTGCAGGCCTTCCAGAGACAGGTGCCTTCTCCATGCCCTCAGCACCCCTTCACGCCCTCTTATTCCCCGCCCCTCCCCCTTC
>PVJC01038047.1:0-16924 GCA_004026665.1 Murina feae
ACCCAGCCTCCATCTTGGCTGGTCTAATTTGCATACAGCCACTCTGATTGGCTGGTGGGCGTGGCTTACCCCATCCCGAAGAAACGGTTAATTTTACTATTTCACTTTTATTAGTTTAGACTAGAGGCCTGGTTCACGAAATTCATGCATGGGGGAGGTGGTCCCTCAGCCCAATCTGTACCCCTCCAATCCAAGAGCCCTTAGGGGATGTCCTACTGACGGCTTGGGCCTGCTCCCTGTGGTTCTCTGCTCTCTGTGGGGCCTGCCTGCTCCACACCATGGTGATGGCCAAGCAGGCCCTGCTGGGTGTTGTTTGTGGGCATGCTTGCCTGCTCACAGGTCGCCGTGGTGACAGCCAAGCAGGCCCTGCTGGCCACAGACACTACAGAGGTGGCAGAGCGGCGAGGCTTTATCTGCTACTGAAGTGGGAAGATCTTGCCTCTCCATTTGGTCCCTCCGACCCCTGGCCAGGCCAACAGGCCCAAACACTCCAGCAGTGGGGCTGAGGGGACTGGGAGCTGCCATCCTGTGGCTATGGGCGCTACCATCTTTGTGACAGAGTGACAGTTAATTTACATATTACTTTTATTGGTGCACAAAATTCATGCAAGGAGAGGGGGTGGGGGGGGCCCCTCAGCCCAGCCTGCCCCCTCTCACAGTCCGGGACTCCTCAGTAGATGTTCTACTGATGGCCACAGTCTGTCAGCAGAGGCTCAGAGCCCAAGGCAGCGTCTGTGTTTGTGTTTGTGTGTCCACTGGGGGCCTGTCCCCAGCTGCACTGTGGAGGCTCAGAGCAGGCGCCCCATCTGTGTGTGTGTGTGTGTGTGTGTGTATGTGTCTGTCTGCTGGGGGCTTGCTCCCAGCCACATTGTGGAGGCTTGAAGCAGGTACCCCTCTGCGTTGATCTCTCAGGCTCCTGGCCTTGCCTGCATGTTGTTCTCTCCCTTGAGCTGTGGCCAGGGCTGGGTGCTACCTGCTTGCTCCCAGATCACCATGGTGACCAAGGAGCAGGCCCTGCTGCTTGCTGCCTGTGGGCTGTGCGTGCCTGCTCGCGATCCAATCATGGTGGCAACTGGAAGCAAGGCCCTGCTGCCTGGCCCTGCCTACGCTGCCCTGCTGGGGCCTGCTTGCTGGCGGTGCTTGCCTGGCTGGAGGGCAGCTGCTCATGGGTTGCCGAGGTAATGCCTACTGGGCTCATGTTGCCAGGGTGACCCCGCCAGCGTCCTGCCCACCGCTATGGGCGCTGCCATCTTTGTTGTGGAGTGATGGTTAATTTGCGAATTACTTTTATTAGATAGGACTGGGGCCTGCCCCCTCTCACAAACCAGAAGCCCTCAGGGGATGTCCTACTGATGGCAGAGAGTGGACCTAAACCGCAATCTGGCCTCCTTCCATGGGCTGATCAGGGGAAAACGCCACCCCCATCACCCTACTGCTGTTGCCACTGCCAGCTGCCAAGGCATTTTCATCCACATGGATTCCAGTCCCTTCACCACGAAAAATGACAATCTTCTTTAGGCATTTTCAAAATGTCTCTTTTATAGGATATAATGTTTCTTTCTTTCTTCCTTCTTTTCCTCTCTTTCTTTTAATCCTCACCTGAGGATATTTTTCCATTGATTTTTATAGAGAGCATGGAAGAGAGAGGGAAAGACAGAGAGAATCATCCATGTGAGAGGGGCACTTCGATTGGTTGCCTCCTGCATGAGCTCTGACCTGGGCCCCGGCCAGGGAGGAGTCTGCAACCTAGGTAAAGGCCCTTGATCAGAATCGAACCCAGAATCTGCAATCCGCAGGGTGAGGCTCTATCCACTGAGCCAAACCGGGTAGGGCAGGATATGACATTTCTTAGCCCCTCCAGCAGCGGACCTTCATTTTTTCCTCCTGGAGTGAGGTGGAAAAACCCTAGATCACTTTCTTGGATTCTTATTACCCAAGTTACCAAGAACACTGAGAGTGGCGTACCGGGAGCTTAGCCAATAAAGTCAGAAAAGGCGTTTCCTCTGCAGCTCACGTACAGAGGTGGGCCTGCTGGAGCACTGTCTCCCAGTGGCGGCAGCCTGGGCACGTCCCCTTGCCTCTCCACTCCCGCTCCCAGGCCTGTTGGGGCTGGGCGGCCTGGGCACCACCAACCCCCCACCTCCCCGCAGCAGCCACCTGGGCATGGGCACACCCCCTTGGCTCTCCGCTCCTGCTCCAGGGCCTGCTGGGGCTGGCGGACAGCAGTGGCCTAGGCACACCTCCCTGTGTGTTGCTCTCTCAGGTTCCAGGCTGCACCCGGCCTCTCCTCCTGAGCTGGTCGTGACTGTTACAGCATCTCAGCCTAATGTGCATATTACTTATTTTTATATATACTGGGTGGGGGGGGAGTCCCCTCAGCCCAACGTGCACCCTCTGTCACGTTCTGGGGCCCTGGCCACTCCGAGCCTAGGTGTGGGCCTACAGGCTTGGGATGGCTTGGCTCCTGAGGATGCTTGTCCTGGGGACACAGATCTTTTGGTGCCAGTGCGTGTGCAAGCGGCTACACTTGAGAACCTCTGCTGGTGCCCGCACTTCAGTGGGGTGTGAGCTTCCCGTGTTGCCATGGCAACTTGGGGGCAGCTCCAGACCCTGCCCCGGCTTCAGTTTGTGCCACCCCAACCCCAGCTTCCCAGCGTCCACGCGCGCTGCCCCAAACCTGACTCCTTAAAGCCTACACACGTGCACTAGCCTGGCGGGAGCTTCCCGGCTCCCCAGCAGCAACCCAAGCAGCAACACAGGGGAAGTTCCCACCCCGCCCCCGTTCCCCCCCACCCCCGTGCCTGTGTATGCAAATTTACCTGCCATCTTTGTTGGGTTAATTTGCATACTCACTCCTCACTGACTGGTGGGCATGGCTTTTGGGTATAGTGGAGGGACAGTTAATTTGCATGTTTCTCTTTTATTAGTGTAGATATAGACTAGAGGCTCGGTGCATGAAACTCATGCATTGGAGAGAGGGGTCCCTCAGCCCAGCCTGCCCCTTCTCACAGTCTGGGAGCCCTCAGGGGATGTGACCATGGGGAGCAGGCTTAAGCTGCAGTGGGAGGCAAGTGGCCAATCAGTGGCCATCACCCCCTCATGGCTGCCGCCTCTGGTCTCCCTCTGTGGGGAGCAACTCTGTGATCAGGGGTAGGCAACAACACCACGCCTCTGCTGCTGCCACTGCTAGCCACGAGGCTTCCTGAACTCAGCTATTGTAGCCACTGCGGCTTGCCTGAGCCTTGCCCAGCCCTCATTGCCTGAGCCTCAGGCCCTCAAAGCAGCAGTGGCCATCAGCGACTTGCCAGAGCCCTGGACTGGCCCTGGGCAAGCAGCAGGGATCATCAGGAGCACTCATAGCCACCATTGCCATATGGGGAGTACAGGCCACCCTCAGACAGGCTCCGCCGCCCGTTCCCACTACCGCCACCTAGGGCCAGCCCTGGGCAAGTGGCAGCGGCCATCGGTGGCTTGCTGAAGCCCTGGGCCGGCCCTGGACCAGTGGCAGCCGCCATTGCATCGCCAACTCTGTAAGCCCTAGCACACCCACTACACACATAGCCTGCTGATCTGTCATTACTATGATGCATCCCAACCAATTAGCACATTACCTCTTTATTGGATAGATGTATTGGTTGGTTAGAGCAGTGGTTGCCAACCTTTTGGACCTCACGGACCACCAGTGATCCGCAGACCACCAGCTGGTGACTATTGCTCCAAAGGTTTCTTTAAATTAGTGGTCGCCAACCTTTCGGACCTCATGGACCACTGGTTGGCAACTATCCTGTACCAAAAAAAAAGGTTGTAATTTTGATCCCCAGTCAGGGTGCTTATGGGGAGACAATGTTTCTCTGTCACGTCAATGTTTCTCTCTCTCCTCCCTCCCTCTTTCTAAAATCAGTGAAGATTAAAGGGAAAAAATTATATAGATAGTTTAAGCTTAGAAAAACCATGAAGAAATATAATGTGAGGAGGTAGAAAAATTCTTTTTGTTAGTTTTAAATGTATTAATGATTGAATGAAGTAGTAATGGTGTTCTTAGCATTTAAAATGAGCTCAGGGCCTGGATTCGTGGCGTTCTAGAAATCATAAATATTACGTAAGTGAAATTGTGTCCCCTGTAGGTAATCTGAAAAACTCACACTATTACAAATGTTACACTTTCAAAGAAGGAACCTTCAGCTGGTGGATTCTGGAAACCAGAACACGAAGATTATTGATTCTTAGACAGTTTAGAATAGTTGCTGCTGTTGTTGTTATTCCTCACCAGAGGATATATTTCATAGATTTTTAGAGAGAGTGGAAGGGAGGGAGAGAGAGAAACTTTGCATCGATGGATTGCCTACTGCATATGCCCAGACGGGAGCTGGAGATCGAGCCTGCAACTGAGGTATGTGTCCTTGACCATAATTGAACCCAGGACCCTTCAGCCTGTGGGCTGATGCTCTATCCACCGAGCAAAACCGGCTAGGGCTAGAACAGCTTTTAAAGAGTAATTTATGAGCAATGAAAAGAAAAGTAATGATATTCAGATAGCTACATTGGTTCATCACGTGATGCGGTCTCCTGAGGTGTCAGATACTCTTTGCAGGAACGCTGGGGTTTCCTCTCTGACCCACGTGGTGCTTGGGTCTTGAGTCCGTGGTATTGGCGTCCAGTGAATGCCCCCAATAGCTTAGCCTTGCCAGGAAGTGAGCCAAAGACACTTTCGCTTGCTTCAGGTGGCACCATGTTGCTGAGATGGTTCAATTTACTTCAGCAGACACTCAGAAGCTGACTCCACAGGTCTGGGAGGCACATACACAAACCTTGAGGAAAAGATGAGGCAGAAAGAGTGTTAGTCCACAGAGGACCAGCAGAGAAATGGCTTGGTGCAGAAAATTGTGTGTTTTTTTTTTAAGTTTATTATGTGTTAATATAATGAGAGTTGAGTGAGGATTAGGGTTGCTAAACATAGGTTTACTTATGCTTTGCTTCGTATTATAGAGGAACTAAAGACATTAGTGACTATTAGCAATTGTGTTCTGTGGAACATTAAAAAAAACTGTACTATGAGAAAGTATATTTCTAGAAATTAATTGGTTCATAAATTTACCAATCTAAAAAAATACTGGTATCACAGACAATTCGCAATTCCTTATGAAAAGATAAAAATTCTCCTACCCTGATGCCACTTTTTGAAATACTGATTTTTAAAAATATATATTTTATTGATTTTTTTACAGAGAGGAAGGGAGAGGGATAGAGAATTAGAAATGTCAATGAGAAAGAAACATTATTTTATTGATATTTTTACAGAGAGGAAGGGAGAGGGATAGAGAATTAGAAATGTTGAGAAAGAAACATTAATCAGCTGCCTCCTGCACATCCCCTGCTGCGGATGTGTCCGCAACCAAGGTACATGCCCTTGCCCGGAATTGAACCTGGGACCCTTCAGTCCGTAGGCCAATACTCTATCCACTGAGCCAAACCAGTTAGGGCTCGAATATTGATTTTATGCTGCTTATTAAGAAAAAAGACTCTGAAACAACCTTTGACTCCTCCCCCTTTCCTTCCTGCCCAAATACTCTTCTCTGTTGCCATCTAGTGTACATCTAAGAAATAGCACCTATCTACAAAGCTACTAGTGTATCTGCTCATATCACTTTGCAAGGATCCTTGAAGGCCCCAGGGCACCTAATATCATTCCTAGTTCAGAATGCTTGTATACCCATGTTTTCTTTCTGTCTTTGAACCTCTCCTGCATGTGGGGTCTCTGATTCTCTTATGTGTGTGAGATTGCCATACATATGTATGCCTTAAATTTGGTTAATTTCTGTTGCTAATCTGTGTCATATTATTTATTAGACCAGAAAAGAACCTTGAGTTTAAAGGGAAGTTTGTTTCTCCCCCATATAAGTAAGTAATCATATATTTTATAGAATATAATTTTTTGGAAGTACATCTACACCCTGTTCTGAAGATTTAACAATTTATCTAAAGTAACATGTTTGGGGCTGGACGATTTTATCAATGAAATATGGGACAACCTACTAACTTAGGTTCTGAATGTAAAACTTTTATTTACCATTCCAAAAGTGGGAATAAAGATGACCAAAGATTTACATTTTGCATGTTGATTTTTAAAACCATATTATTTCTTACACAATGCAATTTGACTGACAGGCTCAAATTTCCTTTTGACTAATACAAAGTGAGCTACTCAGCAAATCATCATGCACTATAAGTGTGATTTAATTTTAGTATAAAATTAAAGAGAGATTTATGTAGAAAGTTAAAAAATGTAAATATTAATTTTATGTGGTTTTTATGAAGTCTCCTTAGCATGAACCATTTAGATTAATGAAGTCAAAAGTCAATTTGCAGTAGGCTGAAGAAGTGAAGACGTGCAAACTGAAATTATATGCTTCTCTCTTACCAAGTTCCACTGAGAGAGAGTGGAGGAAGCTGTGCTAGAATCTAAGGGGAGCCTGCAGAGACAGGAAGGAGAGGGGAGGAAGGATGGGAGAAAGGGAGGGAGGGACTGAGGAGGTACATAAGTTCAAAAGGAAGGGAGAAATTGGTGGGATCCGAAGCCAATTTCTGAGGCTTGCAAAGTAAGTGCAAGAGAAGAAATGGCAATAGCAAGAGCCTCGCTTTTGCTTCAACCCAGCTGTTTGTATTTTTTAAATTTGATTGTTAACCATTTTAAAGGGACCATGTTCTTTTCACATCGTACAACTTACTAAATCACAAGGGTCTCTCCTTCCTGAAGTTACAGTGGAGAAGTCAGCTGGGGCTGTGGGCATCACCAAGCTCTACTAGAGCCAGGGGATTCATTTCCAAGATGCCTGACCCACACAGTGGCTGGCAAGAGGCCTCAGGTCCTTGCCATGGGGTTTCTCCATAGGGTTGCCAAGTGTCTCAAAGCACGGCAGCTGGTTTCCCCCCGAACAAGTGCTCCGAGAGAAAGAAGCCAAAGTTGTAATGTCTTCTATGACCCAGAGAGACGTCAACTAAGGAGTTGAATATCTGAATATAAAGTTCAGCAGAACAGCTGGGGAGGAAATATAAACGTGCTTAAAAGTATGAGAATAGATGAAATCCCCCGAGGAATGAGTACAGATGTAAGAGGCAATGGTTTTGGACTGAGCCCTGGAGAGCTCCAACATTGCGAAGACAGAGAGAAGGGAAACTAGCAAAAGAGACAGAGAAGGAGTAACAATGAGGTATAATAAAAAGTATGCTGTCCTGGGAGAAATAAAAATGTATATTAAAGGGAAAGAGTGGCTCATCAACTCTATCTCAGACTTCAGTTAAGTCAGGTAAAATGAGGACTGAGAATGGACCATGGAATTAGGAAGGTGCATTAGTAACCTGGACCACGTAGCTTCATGGGGCTCTGGAGACCAAACCTGAGAAGGGTGAGCTTACAGAGAACAGAAGAGGAAGAAAGTTCTATCCCTAACATCTGAGAGACCAGGGCACAAGTATAAATGGAGGCTAATATACATTCTCATAATTATAACTAGTAGTTAAGTTTTTATTTAGTAAGGAAAATGAAGTTTCAGAAATTCCCATCATCTATTCAAGCTGTAGGTTTGATGAGAATAATTTTCTTGCTTATTTTGTTTTGATCAATAATCATTAAATAAAAATTTATAATGTCCTATTTATGATTTTTATGTGGGTCCTGCTCAAAACAAACTTTTGCTTTGTTTCTAGCTTTTAAAAATGTAAACAGACTGCCTTTTGCAAATTGTCTATTCTTTTCCCTCCAATTTTCATCTTTCTTGATGGAAGTACTTACAAAGTAACACTCTATTTTTTCTTACTTTTATCCTATTTTTATCACTGTTTTGACATACTCATTCCAATGATTTAAAGAATTAGGAAGTAAATGTCCTTGTTTTCAAAATGTTCAAATATGGACATATTTCTATTAAAAATGTGAGTTAAAATGTTTAAAAATTGAAAAATTATTCCTCATATATTTTCAAATATTTTTTCTCTTAAAATATTCAAAACTATTTCTTAAAATTAAGACATAATTATTACTGGAATCAATTTTGAATAAAAATTCTTTCAAATTTAATTTTTTTTAAATTTAATATTATTAAATATGTTAGAAAAATAACACCATCCCCAATTTCAACCTTTAAGCCATCTAGGGATATCATACTTACTGAACATGAATATCATATCCAAACATAAATACATAGAAATTTAAGAATAAAATGAGCGTTCACTGCTGCAGAATATTCCTCAGCAACCATGTGTAAACCTTTGAGGGTATTTCCCTAACAAGTGAAGACCTCCACAACCTCACAGGAGCACACACAGTGGAACAAGAGAATGAGGGGACACTGTGGGCATCTACTGCATTCATGCCATCTGACGGGAAGGATTTGATATGGTTATTTGTCACTCTCACCTAAGTGCTTCCTCTGCTCTTCCTTTTCCATGTGAACAACAAAACACACAAGTTTCGCAGCATTTTGTTTCAAGGACTTTGGACAAGAGAAGTAGGGAAGTTTCTCTGGTGACCTGAAAAGAAACCCGGAGAGTGACTGCTTT
This sequence comes from Murina feae, assembly GCA_004026665.1. Lineage (NCBI taxonomy): Eukaryota > Metazoa > Chordata > Mammalia > Chiroptera > Vespertilionidae > Murina > Murina feae. The sequence continues at coordinate 8,557 of PVJC01038047.1, forward strand.
GTAACTGAATTTCATCAGGCACTTAATCTCTCCCCTCCCGCACCAAAGGAAAGTAATAAAAAGGGTCAGAAACACCCCATTCTGTCTCAGTAGTAGTCTCTGTCATCTGCACACAATATCCAAGTAAGAGCTTTGGGACGCAGGACTTTGGGGACAGACTCTGACCTTCAAGTAGAGGCCTGAAAGCACTATGATTAGCATCTGAAAATTACTGGGAGCACTGCATTTGATAGAGAATAAGGGTGCATATAAGTCTTCCTAAACTTCCATCTCATTGTTTCTGTGCGTGAGTGTTTTGTTTACTTTTTAAGTTAAATTTATTGGGGTTGTTTTTAAAAAAAATCAAATGAAGATCTAGCCCAAGATGGAAAATGTCCTCTAGTTTTGGCAGACAACTATTTTCTACTTAAAGACCTTTTTATTTTTTATTAAACCCTGTCTTTTTTATCTTCAGTCTTAATTTCTTTTAATTCCTATAGATGGATTAATTTATGTAACTGAAGCATATCTTCCATTAGTTTTTACAAAGGAAAGCTGTGTAGTTTTGCACAAAGCAGTTAGTATCTAAAATTTAGTTTTTTTGAAAAACAAAAAAAGCACACACACAAATCTCTTCCAAGCAGTTTTTTTTATAGTCACAGTTTTCCATGCTTAATTCTATGAAAGGCTTAGTCCTCCACTGAGCGCATGAAAAAGTGGTCCCAGATGCAGCTCTTATTTCACTGCACTCAACCTGAAAATGAATATGCTCTTACATTTGGGGACAGAATTCATTTATAAAGAAACAGAAAAATGGAATCTGAGATCAAAAGCCTATTACAGTGCTAGCATGAAGGATAATTTCAGATCAGTTATTTCTACTGAAATACATGGCTATATACTGTTTATCTGCTTGTGCAATCCTACATGAGAAGTGACATACACTTAAAATTTTATTGGAATATGAAGGGTATATGTTGAAGTGAGTAGTGCTCAAAAGAGTACTAGGAAATTCAAAATAAGCTAACAAACTGAGGCAAAAGAAAAAAAAATTATCTCAGTAAGATATATAGTATCTCCTTAAAAATACAATTGGAATTTTAATATGCAAGTCTTATTTTAAACATATTTTTTTAAAGTTGATTAGTAAGAAAACAGAAACACTATTATCTCTGAGCTGTAAATTAATTTTTAAAGATCTGTATTTTAATTTCGTCAATTTGTTTTTAAGGTGGAATCTTTGTATAGATTACATAATCCACATATGCGATTTCATGGATGGGCAGACAGGTTGAAAGAGATTTACTGACATGTTAAGATCAATCAGGAGAACCAAGATGGTGGCATGAGGTATATACCTAAATGCGCAGCCTCCTACATCTACATTATAAAAATACAACTATTAAGAAAAACGACCATCCCCCAGAACTATAAAGATAAACGGCCATCCCCCAGAAGCTTTACAACCAGAAGGCAAGAGTGCATTGAGACTGAGTAGAAGTTCCCAGCACCAAAACTGAGAGGTATGGACACATGCAAAACGGAAGCAGCGTGGGCGAAAGAGGGCAGCAGCAGCACCTAGGTCCGCCGCTTGGAAGATTATAAACTCCGGGGTCGCACTGAATGCGATGCAGGCTGTTGGGCAACAGGGCGGAAGACCAGTGGCGTTCTAGCAGAGCTGTTCGCAGCGATCACTGACGCAGAGACTGGGGACTCAGGGGCGCGCAGGCGCCAGGGCGTGGAACCGGGAGAAGCCGTGAGTTGGCGGAGGGGCAGCCATTGCGGATTGCTTCGCCCCAGTGACTCTGAGATCCCGCCTCACCCAATTTACAACCCCGCCCAAGCTGTGTGCCTGACTGCCTGCAGCACAACCTAAGGGACTGCAGCTGGGACAGAACCCCAAAAGTTCCAAACCCCAAACAACGAGGAGAAAGGCCTGCAGGTCATTTCCTCCTAGTGATAACTCCCAGTGATAACTACAACAAGACGGTGCACCCAGCCTTCAAAGGCGTACAACAAGAGTGTCAACTCCAGGTGATTGGGGAGGCTGAATCACTGGGCCCTATAGGACACCTAGCACAGAAAGCCACTCTATCAACACAGGGAAGCAGCCAAAATGCGGAGACAAAGAAACAGGTCACAAATGACAGAAATGGAGGAAAGCAAACTACTGGATATAGAGTTCAGAACTACGATTTTAAGGTTTTTCAAGAATTTTCTAGAATCCGCCAATAAACTTAGTAATATTATACAGAGATCCAATAGCAGACTAGAGGTTTGCAATAATCAAGTCAAAGGTTTGAAACATGAAAAAGCAAAAAGCACCCAACTGGAAGAGAAAAAGAATCCAGACGTGTGAGGATAGTGTAAGGAGCATCTGGGACAACTTTAAGCGTACCAACATCAGAATTATAGGGGTTCCAGAAGAAGAGAGAGAGCAAGAGATTGAAAACCTATTTGAAGAAATAATGACAGAAAACTTCCCCTACCTGGTGAAAGAAATAGACTTTCAAGTCCAGGAAGCACATAGAATCCCAAACAAAAGGAATCCAAGGAGGACCACCCCAAGACACATCATAATTAAAATGCCAAGGGCAAAGGACAAATAGAGAATCTTAAAAGCAGCAAGAGAAAAATAGTTACCTACAAGGGAGTACCCATACGATTGTCAGCTGATTTCTCAACAGAAACCATGCAGGCCAGAAGGGAGTGACAAGAAATATTCAAAGTGATGAATAGCAAGAACCTACAACCAAGATTATTCTACCCAGCAAGGTTATCATGTAAAATTGATGGTCAGAATAAGAGCTTCACAGACAAGAAAAAGCTAAAGGAGTACATCACTACCAAACCAGGATTATCTGAAATGCTGAAGGGCATTCTTTAAGAAGAGGAAGAAGAGAAAGATAAAAATAAAAAGTATGAACAACAAAGTGACAACAAATACATATCAACAAGTGAATATAACAAGTCAATAGAAATATCTAATGAACAGAATAAACTGGTGAATAGAAGCAAGGGCATAGAAAGGGACTGGACTGACGATTCTCAGGGGGAAGGGGACATGAAGGGTATAGGAAGAGAATGGATAAAAATCTTCCATCTATGGATGAAGACAGTGATGGGGGTAAGGGCATGGGGTGGAGGGTGACCAGGTGGAGGAGAGCTATGGGGGTTAAAAAAATGAATATCTGTAATAATCTGAACAATAAAGATTTAATTAAAAAAAAAGAATCAATCATTAATTAGCTGGGATAAGAAGTGTACTCTCCTAGCAGGTTAGATGAGATTAGCTTCCAGATTTGAAATGTCTCTGACAGGGCTCAGTTGATTCTACCCCCAAATACACCACATGAGCATATTTCCGTATTTCACACTGAGGAATCTGAGAAACTAACTGCAGGTGGGAATAAATCTGTAGGCCCAAGATGCAGCCTTTCCAGCCTAGGATGCGAATCAAAACTGAAGCAACATTCACGTCCCTGTAAATGATATGCTTGGCCGGAAAGGCAGCCTGCGCCCACTTCCTTAGCTATCAATGGATTTGTTTAAATATTTTACTTACAAACGGTATCACATGCTTATAAGTAATTCAAACAAAAGAAAAGCTTACGGTGCTGTTACTTCAAAAATACTTTCCATTATGCAGCTTCATTTTCTCTTAAACGGCATAATATCCAATTTTGCAGCCTTCTCAGGAAATTTTTCTCTCCATCTCAAATGTTGACTTTGATCAGGTGCTAGTTTTCAAACACATTGTTTTGGTGTTTGTAAAATAAATTCAGCCCCTTGCTAGGACTCCATCATTCTGACTTTATAAACAGTGATACGGGAAGTGAAATCTAGATTTCTGACATCACCAATGTCTCCAGCTATTCAATTTCCTCACCTTCTCTTACAAAAAAAAAATCATCAACAGGAAGAAGAAATAAGAACACAATTTGGACCCCTAAATCCATCAATGTTCTACCAAACATAAAATTCTCTAGAAATTTCTTTCAGATTTCTTCTATGTGTTCATGTGTTTAATTCTATAATAATCATCACTGGTATACAGAAATTAACCCAAGCCATTATACTCAATTAATATTTGACAAAGGAGGCACGAGCATACAATGGAGTCAAGAGAGTCTCTTCAATAAATTGTGTTGGGAAAATTGGACAGATAAGTGCAAAAAAATGAAACTAGACTTACACCATACACAAGAATAAACTCAAAATAAATTAAAGACTTAAATGTAAGTTGGGAAATCATAAAAATCCTAGAAGAAACCACAGGCAACAAAATCTCAACATCGCTCGTAACAATATGTTTATGAACACATCTCTTAGGACAGCGGTTCTCAAATTTGTGGGTCGCGACCCCTTTGGGTGTCAAACAACCCTTTCACAGGGGTCGCCTAAATACAGCCTGCATATCAGTTATTTATATTATGATTCATAACAGTAGCAAAATTACACTTATGAAGTAGCAAGGAAAATAATTTTATGGTTGGAGGTCACCACAACATGAGGAACTACATTAAAGGGTCACGGCATTAGAAAGGTTGAGAACCACTGTCTTAGGGCAAAGGAAATTAAGGAGAAAATAAACAAATGGGACTACATCAAAATAAAAAGCTTCTGCACAGCAAAAGAAACCATCAATGAAAGGAAAAGGAAGCCCAGTGTATGGGAGAACATATTTGGCAATGAAACATCTGATAAAGGGTTAATATCCAAAATATATAATGAACTCACACAAAACTTAAAAGGTTAAGACAAACAATCCAATTAAAAAATAGGCAAAAGAGGAGAGAAACCAAGATGGCGGCATAGGTAAACACCTGAATTTGCTACCTCGCACAACCATTTCAAAACCACAATGAAAAGAAAAAACGGATACCACCCAAAACCACAGGAAGGCTGGCTGAGTGAAAATTCTACAACAAGAAAGAGAAAAACACACTGAGACTTGGAGGAGGTGTGGAAGTAAAGTGCAGAGGTACGGAGGCGCGCATGGAAAGGGCTCGCAGAAAGGGCTGGCAACTGAGGACTCGGTTCTCTTTTTCAATCTGGAGGAAGTCACAAGCTCCCGGCAGCTCTGAACTCCAGTTCTGGGCAAGTTTCTGGGAATCCAGACTCATATGGGGAGAAGCTAGACTGACTGGCACTCGGAGGATATCCAGAGGGGCTTTCTCTTGGTGTTGCTTGCAGCGATTACTGTGGGACACTTAGACTTGGTGCCTCTTAGGGCTGGGTTGAGGATCAGTCATAGCTGTTTGCTCCGCCCTGTTGATTCCCCGAGACCCCGCCCCACCCAAGCTGCATGCAGAGGTTTTTGCATATGAAAGGCTGGGTAGCCTCAGGCAAAGGCTAAATTAGCACCTCTTTAGAGATCCAAGAGCCAGTGTACCCAGTGGTCAGAGTGGGACCATCCAGTTTACAACTCCTCAGATCCATAAGGGACACACTCAGGGGGCAGACTCAATGAGCACCAAAGCCCCACTGAAGCAAGTCTTGCCCCATAAGGGTGTCTCCAGCACAGAAATCTCCCACTGTAGACACAGCTGATTCTCATAGCCAAGTGGCCTGGAGGTCAATTCCTCCCAGTGATACAAACAACAATCTAGGCTTAGCTACAACAAGACTGTGCAGAAAGCCTACAAAGGGGTGCACCAAGACTGTCCACCTCAGGTAATTGGGGAGGCTGAGCCACTCGGCCCTATAGGACACCTAGCACAGAAAGCCACCCTATCAACGCAGGGAAGCAGCCAAAATGCGGAGACAAAGAAACAGGTCACAAATGACAGAAATGGAGGAAAGCAAACGGCTGGATATAGAGTTCAAAACCACAGTTACAAGGTTTTTCAAGAATTTTCTAGAGATTGCCGATAAATTTAATGAGACCCTCAAGGATATGAAAAAGGACCAGCTAGAAATTAACCATACTCTGACTGAAATAAAGAATATACAGACATCCAACAGCAAACTAGAAGATTGCAAGAATCAAGTCAAAGATCTGAAATATGAAGAAGCAGAAAACACTCAACCAGAAGAGCAAAAAGAAAAAAGAATCCAAAAATATGAAGATAGTGTAAGGAGCTAAAAGAGTTCATCACCACCCAACCAGTATTATATGAAATGCTGAAAGGTATCCTCTGAGAAGAGGAAGAAGAAGAAAAAGTAAAGATAAAAATTATGAACAACAAATACATATCAACAAGTGAATCTAAAAACCAAGTGAATAAAAAAATCTGATTAACAGAATGAACTGGTGAATAGAATAGAATCAGGGGCATAGAAAGAGAGTGGATTGACAATTCTTGGGGGGGAAAGGGTGTTGGGGGTATGGGAAGAGACTGGACAAAAATCGTACACCTATGGATGAGGATAGTGGGGGGGTAAGGACAGAGAGGGTGGGGTGGGAACTGGGAGGAAGGGGAACTATGGGGGGGGGGGAAGAGGAACAACTGTAATAATCTGAAAAATAAAGATAAAAAAATAGGCAAAAGATCTAAATAGACACTTCTCCAAAGAGGGCATACAGATGGCCAAGAGGTATATGAAAAAATACTCAAGGTCACTGATCATCAAAGAGATGCAAATTAAAACAACAATGAGGTATCACCTCACACCTGTCAGAATAGCTACCATCAACAAATCAGCAAATGACAAGTGCTGGTGAGGACGTGGAGAAAAGGGAACCCTAGTACACAGCTGGTGGGAATGCAGACTGGTGCAGCCATTATGGAAAACAGTATGGAGTTTCCTCAAAAAATTAAATATGGATTTGCCATTTGACTGAGTGATTTCACTTCTAGGAATATATCCTAAGAAACCCGAAATACCAATCAGAAAGAATGTATGCACCCCTATGGTGCATAGCAGCACAATTTACAATTGCTAAGATGTAGAAATAGCCCAAGTGCCCATCAGTAGATGAGTGAATTTAAAAAAAAAAAAAGCTATGGTATATTTATACCATGGAATACTATGCAGCAGTAAAGAAGAATCTCTTACCTTTTGAGACAGTATGGAGGGACCTAGAGAGTATCATGCTAAATGAAATAAGTCAAAGACAAGTGTCACATGAACTCACTCATATGTGGAATCTAACAAAATAAACTGATGAATGGAGTGGATCCAGAGCCATGGAAGCATAGAACAGAGTGCAGAATCTGGGAAGGTGGGGGAGGATAGGGGAGGGTGGGTGGGTGACAGGTAATAACCAAGGACCTTGTATGCATATATGCATAACCCATTGACAGACAATAGGGTGGTGAAGGCCTGGGGTGAGGGTGGGCTGGAGGGGGCCAATGGGGGGGGAACATATGTAATACTTTCAACAATAAAGGTTTATAAAAAGAAAATAAATTTTGCTAAATCACACACACACACACACACACAATCACTGGGATAGTGTTTCACAAAGGAAGGTAGATGGGCCACCTGCATCAGAATCACCACAGCAGGATAAAACTGTAGGTGACCAACCTGGCCCCCTAACCTTCCAGTTCAGAGTGTCTTATGGTAGAGCTAGGACATGCATTTTTAACAGGCTCCTCCACCCCCAATCCTGCTCCAAGGGATTCTCACCCACACTGATTTTCAAGAACCACTGTGGTTGGGGAACTCCTAGCCGCAGTCCTCACTAGCCCCTATGCCCTGCTCTAGATAGAGTGTGATAGCACTAATAAAATGGATCATGTGATATCTATGGGATTCTTCCCTTACTCCTAGAAAAGGACAATAAACTTAAATTTGCAGTAAGTATAAATTTAATTTACCTAGAAAGAATGAAACTAGCACAGGTTTCTGCATTAAGTTCTCTCACTTTTTGTTTTACATCTATATAAATCAATAAACTGGGAATTTCCTGCGCAGGAAACAAATTCTGCTTCTTTGCCTTTTCCAGATAACAGAGTTCCCTTAAAATGTACTTAGAGCAGCCCTTGTCTAGTTGTAAACAGAATGCTATGACTATAACAAATTACAAACAGTCAACCTCTATTTCTTAGACATACTCACACAACACTAAAGTAGAACTCTATTAAAAACAAAATGAATAAGTTGCACAGTATATTAGAAAGCCTTAAAGCTATGGAGAAAAACAAAACCAGAAAAAGGATAGGGAATGCCAGATTAGGGGGCAGATTGCAATTTTACTTTACTTTTTATACTCTGTTTTAGAGATTGCAATCTAAACTAATAAAAGCGGAATAGTAAAATTAACCGTTTCTCCAGGACACCCACAGCCAATCAGAACGGCTGTATGCAAATTAGCCCAGCCAACATGGCGGCCGCCACTCACGGACCTGAGTAAACGTTTAGGCAGAGTCCATTGCAGCAGGAGCTAGAGCGAAACTACCTGCTCGCTGGCTCCTTAGCCTTTGGCCTGAAGCAAACA
>PVJC01038048.1:0-16921 GCA_004026665.1 Murina feae
CCGGAGGATTCTGTGATTGTTACAATGTTTCAAAAAGCTGTGTTTCGCTAGAGGCAGTTTAATCGGAGCTGAGCTGAAAGGCTCAGCTTCACTTTCGCTGCTGCCGCAATGGAAAGGGCTGTTTACTCAGGTCCGGGAGTGGCGGCCGCCATGTTGGCTGGGCTAATTTGCATACAGCCGCTCTGATTGGCTGGTGGGCATGGCTTACCCTGTCTCGGAGAAACGGTTAATTTTAATATTTCGCTTTTATTAGTTTATATATATATATATATATATATATATATATATATATATATATATATAAAAGGCTAATATGCTAAGTGTCTGACCATCCAACCAGTCACTATGACACAGATTGACCACCAGGGGGCAGACTCTCGACACAGGAGCTACTGTGATGCACACTGGCCATTTACAAAAAGCACCTTGGACCTGGTGCTGACAATACAACACTAGGCTTCCCCCAAGTGGGACACAGGCCCTGCCACCACCTGAAGTGACACCCCACCAAATCATAGCTGATGCTGCTGAGACCCCATGGTGCAAAATGCAGCCCACAGCCCAGCCCAGCCCTTAGATGGTGGCTGTGGGCACCGGGTAATGATGTCACGTAGCAACACCCGGCTTCCTCTCCCTAGCAACTAGCCTCCTTGCAGTTTTTTTCATCCCAGGAACGTGACTTGCTTTATAGCCAGGTGCAAACATTTTACAGTTTAACCAAATGTCTATGAAGCATTTTCCCATCCCTCATTTCATTTAATCTTCACAGAAGTGCTGGAGAAGGTAGATAGGAGACTCAGTAGAATCCTATTTTCTCTTCATTAGCCAGAAAACAGAGATTTAGAAACTTGACCCAACTGAAAAGAAGCAAGAATTGGTGGACCTTGGAAATGACTTCAGGTTTTCTCACTGCACAGAATATAGTCAAACACTGCTGCAGTTAAATATTTTACCCTTTGTTCTCCCTGCGTGATCTACAATAATAATCTGCTCTGTGTTGATATTTACTGCTGTGTTGCTGACAATTACATAAAAGAGAAGTTGGGTTGCTTCACTGGGTTGGAAAATGTTTAGCTACATCAGAAAGCAGATCTAATTAAGCAAGTTTATCCAAAACTAATAAAAGAGTAATATGCAAATTAACCATCACTCTGAGACAAAGATGGCCATGCCATAGCCACAAGATGGCCGCTCCCAGTCCCCTCACAGATATCCCCCATCCTTCCCTTTGGCCGCCCTCCACCCAGCCCCTGCTCCATCCTAGGCCTTCATTCCACTTCTTATGGTATCTATGGTAAACAATAAGTTTTAATTTGATTAATCTGAATTATGTTTTTTAAAAATGTGTATTGTCCTCTTTGCCTTTTCTAATAAAGAAAAGCATCTGTCTAGGTCTAAAAGAGCTTCTTTCTATCTTTTTTTCTAAAAGTCCGTAGTTTTAGCTTTTACATAAAGATCAATTATGCAATATCCACGTTTTGTTTACAGTAGGAAGTAGAAGTCAATGCCACTTTTTCCTACATAAATATCTACTAACTCCATTAACAGTTATTGAAAAGATGTTCATTTTCCTATTAAATTGTTCAAAATAAACTAACTATGTAGCTTGGTTCTATTTTTTATTAATCAATTGTTCTACTGATCAGTTTCGCTCCCTCTTGAATCCCTTTACTCCCTTCCTACCTTACTTTCCAATAAAACACTCTCCTGATGTCAATGTATGAAGTCAGATAGTATAACTTCTCCAGACTTGTTCTTTTATTCAGGAGATTATTTTGTCTTAAGTTCATACATATCCATATTTTAAATCAACTAGCCAATTTTTCAAAGAAAACTATTTGCATTGTAATAGGCATTGTATTGAATTTATATATCATCTTAATCATATTTATTCTTCGAATGTATGATCAGGTTACATTTTTTCCATCTTTAAAATCTTCTTTAATTTTTATCAGTTGTGTTTTATAGTTTTTGCACTGATATTTTTAAACTTAATATAATCCTAAGTTTTTTATGCTATTTCACCTTTTGAAACAAAAAACTTTTTCAGAAACTTTTATTTCTAATTTGAACCTAATCCTGATGTTTTCAAGGATGATGACTTTTATGGTCTTAGCTGAGAGTATGTATTTTGCATGAAGATGAATAGAAATAACTATGGTCACATGGCAGACACTAAAATACAAAGTAACAATATCCCCTCTTCTTGAGTCTGGATGAGTCCTGTGAATATTTGCTTAATGTAATACTGCAGGAGTATCCCTTTGTCAATTTCAGAGCCTAGATCTAAGAGACTGTCAGTTTCTAGTTTCTTCCTCTAGAAATACTTTCCCCTAGACTAGGTTTTACAGGATCAGCAATAGTGACACTTTTACCAAGTACTTTTTTGTGTGTGGTACTGTCTTGCTCATTATAACACAAATGTGGAATTTTTAAGTAACACACACATTGCAGTATCATGATATTTTGATCTGATAACCAAGATGGCTAGGTGACTAGTAGGCAGGGAGCATAAGTAGTGTGGGTACACTGAAAAAAGGAATGATTCACAGCCAGGAGGGATGGAGTGAGAGATTTCATCACACTACTCAGAACTGCATGCAATTTGAAATGTATGCATTGTTTATTTCTGGAATTTTCCACTTACCATTTCTACTGTAGCTGACTACAGGTTGCTGAAACCATGGAAAGTGAAACCATGTATTCTATTTCCAAATAAGGGTAAATTCTGAGGTACTTAGGGTTAGGATTTCAGTATATGAATTTTGGGAGGGCACAATTAAACCCATAACACAACCACTCACTGTCCCCCTCAGCTCTTCAATCTTGACAACCAAAACTATCTCTAGACTTTGCCAAAAATCTCCTGGAGGTCCCAGCCTAAGTGGCTCAGTGGTTGATTATCGACCCATGGAGTAGAAGGTCAGGGGGTTTAATTCTCAGTCAGGGCACATTCCAGGGATGAGCTGTATTCCCAGGGGGCGAACGTGCAGGAGGCAACAGATCAATGATTCTCTCTCATGATTGATGTTTCTCTTTCTTCCTCTCTCTGAAATCAATAAAAATATATCATTAAAAAATGCCTCTTGGATGGCCAAATCCTCTCTATTTAAGAACCATTGCTGTCAAAAGAAAAAATCGAACTTAAAGAAAAAATCTTATTATCCTTGGACCACCATATTGTGAGGAAGCCTAAGCTAAGCATAGGCACACAAGGGTAGTCAACTAGGCCCAGGTGAGAAATAATAAATAAATAAGTAATAAATAAATAAATAAACAAACAAACAAATAAATAAATAAATAAAGCTGTCACCAGTTAAATATGTATGTGCCAATCAGACCACTATAAATCACATTCCCTAGATAGAAACTAAATTCTTTTTACCCACAAATGTTTTGTCTGATTGGAATTAGCTGAAAAACTAGGCTATCATTATTTGCATTAAGTCCATATTAGAAGAAGCTACTTGATCATAATTTCTTGGGGGTATTTTTGTGTGTGTTTTTTTGTTATTGTTTGTTTTTATTTGTCTTTATTTTGTTTTAGTGCTTGGGTATAGCTTTTCTTGATTCAGAGATATACAGATTAAAAAGACAATTTATCTGCTCACTCATATTATTAATACACAAAGCTGAGTCAGAGAGAAGTATAGTGCAGTGGACACACACTCAAAAGGGGGGAGAGGTGCCCTAACTGGTTTGGCTCAGTGGATAGAGCATCGGCCTGTGGACTCAAGGGTCCCAGGATCAATTCTGGTCAAGGGTATGTTCCTTGGTTGTGGGCACATACCCAGTAGGGGGTGTGCAGGAGGCAGCTGATCGATGTTTCTCTCTCATCAATGTTTCTAACTCTCTATCCCTCTCCCTTCCTCCCTGTAAAAAATCAATAAAATATATTTAAAAAAAGGGGGGGGGGGGAGAGGTAGGAAAATACATAGTGAGGACTGGCCTATAGTATTTCCATGGCCTCTACTCTGCAAGCCATAAGTAATGGCTCATGTTTACACCTGAGTACTATTCACAGTTTGCTTGCTGCCACACTTACATTTTTCTTTGAATTATGCTTCTTCTACCTTGGAGTGTGAGTTTTGCTATGTGCTTATGGTTTTTAGAGGATTTCTGTCTAGCTGAGGTTGTGCACATGCCTCTGCCTTACATTATTCTATAGTTTTAACAGAGTATAAAAGCCAAGCTCCCATGATGTTTCTCCTGAAGCCCAAGTTGACCGATACTATCCTGAATTTGATCATTGCCTCGAGTCCATTTTGAACATCCTTTTCCAGCTGCAGAGTCTGGAAATAACCATCATATTTATTTTCCAACTTAGCAGTCTTGGGTTAAAAATATATTTCTAAAATCTGGTTGTAAAAAGGCTCATTAGCTCATCTCCTTCTCCTATTTTAACGTAGGCCTAAATGAAGCTATTTGCTAATTTTACCATTTTGCCCTGAAATTCTATATGCCAGGTCTATGAGGTCATTCATTTTTTTTCTTTCTTTCTCATCAACACAGGCGAGAGTCTTGGCAGTATTTGGTCAAAACATAACAGGGTTCCGATTTCTTCAACCTCTAACAACAATTTCCTGACTCCTCTTTCAGACATCATTAAAATTGCCTCACTTTTCATCCTCACTTTTCATGTGTGTGTTTTAGTTATGAAAGCACTTCACTTCTAGTTACTAGTTTCTGTTTCAATTATTTTTATATAACTAACATTAATTCACATAAAGACCTACAACACATCTATTATTATTTCTCACGAATCTGTGTGTTGACAGGGCATTCCTGCTTCTTTACATGTTGTTGGCTGGAGGGAGTTACTGATAAATTGACCTATTATTATTATGATACTAGAGGCCTGGTGCATGAAATTTGTGCACTGGGGGGTGGGGGGGGTGTCCCTCAGCCCAGCCTGCATCCTCTCCAATCTGGGACCCATCAGGGGATATCTGACTGCCAGTTTGGCAGTTGGACATCCTTCTCACAATCTGGGTCTGCTGGCTCCCAACCGCTCGCCTGCCTGCCTGCCTGATTGCCCCTAACCACTTCTGCTTGCCAGCCTGATCACCCCCTAACTCCTCCCCTATCAGCCTGATCAATGCCTAACTGCTCCTCTGCTGGCCCAGTCCCCCGCAACTGCCTTCCCTTGCCAGCCTAGTCCTCCACAACTGCCCTTCCCTGCAGGCCTGCCCCCCCCCCCAACTGCCCTCCCTCCCTTGCAGGCCCAGCCACCTCCAACTGCTCTCCCCTGCTGGCCTGATGACCTTAAATGCACTCCCTTGCTGGCCTGATTTCCCACAACTGCCCTCCTCTGCCAGCCATTTTGTGACCACATGGGGTGGCCATCTTTGTGTGAGGGTATGATGGTCAATTTGCATATTACCATTTTATTATATAGGATTGACTTTCTAGTTCTGACCCTAAAATGTTTTTTTTCTAATATAAATTCAGCTGTATCATATTTTCAGGCTTTTAAGAAAATAGAATACATTTATATTTTTATCATAGTACTTATGCCTTTATATATGTACATTTCTTTTTTTAAATATATTTTATTGATTTTTTACAGAGAGTAAGGGAGAGGAATAGAGAGTTAGACATATCAGTGAGAGAGAAACATCAATCAGCTGCCTCCTGCATACCTCCTCTTGGAGATGTGCTTGCAACCAAGGTATATGCCCTTGACTGGAATTGAACCTAGGACCCCTGAGTCCACAGGCTGATGCTCTATCCACTGAGCCAAACCTGTTAGGGCTATATGTACATTTCTTAAGACTAAATAAAGTTGGGTCTTGGTTTTAATCCAACTGAACATAAACCTCAGTTGGATTTTTGGTAGCTCATGTCAGTCAATGTAGCTGCTATGGTAAATGTATGTCTCTCATTTGGGTTTTGTTTTCAATTTTTCCTATTTTTTGTTTTGTTTTTGCTTCTCCATATTTCCTGTTTTCTTTTTGGTTAGTTAAATATTATTTCTTATTTTATTGGCTTTAACTACAGCTATATCTGTTTGCTTTTTTAATTGTTGCTGTTTTGATTGCCATTTATATGGTCTAGAGTTAATTTGTTCTATTTCACATAAGCTGTAAACATGTTACACCTACGAGGTTTCATTTGCTGTATTATTTTTGTCACATGTTAAACTCATGTTATAAATCCCATAATCAAGTGTTATAAAGTTTGCTTTAAACAGTTGTACATGCTTTAAAAAAATTTAAAGAGGAAAATTATCCTATGTAATAAAAATAATAAAAGGCTAATATGAAAATTATCTCCTCTACCAGGGTGCAGGGCCAGCTGGCCAACCACCCACAACCCCTCCCCTGGGCCGGTTGGACCCCACCCATGCATGAATTTGTGCACCAGGCCTCTAATATATTATATTTGGCAAGATATTTCCCATTTTTAAGGTTCACATTTCTTCTTATAAATCAGAGTTTCCATTTGGTGTTATTTCCTTTCAGCATGAAGAAGTTCCTTCAAGATATCCTATAGTGAAGATAGGCTGAGAATGAAGTCTTTCTAGCGTTATTTAATTTCCATTCTTATTATTGCCATATTTTGTATAGTTTTTCAACTCTATTTTCTTCCCCTAAGTAATGATACTATTTATTATAGGAGGATGTTAGCATGGCTGAGCTCAAACTCGAAACTCTATCTCATTGGTTTGGAAGTAGCTGAAAATTTCCATCTCTTCATATTTTCAGGAGTTGTTCTTATTGAAAACATTGGAATTCCCCTACATATGTGTCATTCAGACACCAAAAAAAAAAAAAAAATTATGCAGTTTAAATGAAATCTCTGTGCTCTTCCATATGCTACTCTCTCCTTCTTGGAGACTTGCCTTCATTTTTCTGCCATTTCTGGAAGCCTCAAACTCTGACTCTTCACACATGCAAGATGGCAATTTCTGCTATTTTCAGTGTCCATACAGTGTAGACAGAAGGCACCCTCAGGTTTACTGCCTACTCATGGTCACCCGTTAGAGCTTTAAAATACTTGTTTTTATGATTTGTTCAGAGTATGTGATTGTAATCTAAAGGATGCCATGTCTCTGTGAGGTGTTCCACTGTTCCCAGAAGCCCTCAGCATTAATCTCTGCCTCTTTGTTTACTAATTCCTTTATTCCTTTTCACCCCTATGTTTTCCCCACAAACCAACTTCCCATTGCTGTGTCTGCCTAAAATTGTCATCTCACCCTGTTCACAACAAGCAATCTTCTGTATATTATTTAGTGAACATTAATTGCATTCTTGCTTCATTAAAACATGTTCTGTTGTGTTTATAGCATAGCACTTTCAGCCCTCTACAGGGCAGCAATTTTTCCTATATCATTCAAACTTCAGAATCTAGAAGTGAGACTGAATTTCTCCTCTTACTGACACACAAACAAATATCATTTTCTCTGCATATCCTCAGTTCTGGACAAAGTGGAGTATTTTTCTTCCATTCTTCCTGAAGAGGTTGAGTGAGCTAGGAGGAGAACCGAGACTGTGTGGATAGAGAGAAACTGTGTAGACTCCCGTCTTGGGGAAGATGTGATAATCAGCGAAGGGATACAACTAGGTTGTGGTAATGCACAAGAAAAAGTGAGGAACAAACATCTTGTGTAGGTATCTTTTCCTCTTACTATAGACTAGATTCTCATTTGCCAAACTCAAAAGAAAAATACACATAATAACAGTTTAATCCTTTGACATCGAGTAGATATGGAAGGGAAAATATAATATATCCATTTACCCCATGAACCATTGAAAATTTCAGAGGTAAAGATCTTTCTCTTGCCTCACACTCCATCTCTTTAGTCTTATATCTACTTTTTTTTTAACTTACCAAATAGTTTCAAGGAATAAAACAGTCTCAGTCTTGCTACCTCCACTTTCTCATTTCACCTATATATTTCCCACCTTCCATTCAACACGACTGGGCAAATACTAATCTCCACTGATACTTGTGTTAAAGTCACCAAGTTCTCTTTAGTAATTACTTTTGGACCATTTCCACGCTGACTTGTACTGACTGTCCAACAATAGTTGATACTTTCTTACTCTTTCTTTCCCTCTTTCTTTCTTTCCCTCTTTCTTTCTTTCCCTCTTTCTTTCTTTCTTTCTTTCTTTCTTTCTTTCTTTCTTTCTTTCTTTCTTTCTTTCTTTCTTTCTTCTTTCTTTCTTTCTTTCTTTCTTTCTTTCTTTCTTTCTTTCTTTCTTTCTTTCTTTCTTTCTTTCTTTTCTTTCCTTCTTTCTTTCTTCTTTCTTTCTTAAACCCTCTCTTTTCTTTCCTTTCCTTTGGTTTCTCATTGTGTATTTCTTTCTGTATCTATTCCTTAGATTTTAGTTTCTCTGATCATTATTTCCTTTGACACACTGCATATTTATTTCCAACTAATATCTTAGCAAACTATACTCCATCGGGATTCTCCCCTATGCTCCAGATGCACATATTAGAATGATTTAAGGGAGACTTTCACTTTAATAACTTATACTCTGACAAACTCAGCATGTCTGAAGCTCTGTTGATTTCCCTTTTCATTATACACGCTTCTGCTAAACTGTAGCCCCAGAGAAATAGCTCATTTTCCCACCCTGGGCATCTGAGCATGATTTTTTTTTCTTTTCCTCACTTCATACATTTGAAATCTTCCAATTCCCTCAGCCTTATTTCCTTATCTTTAAATAAGAGCTTGATTATTGTAAACACTTAACTTCTCCTCTACTACCAGTATATAACCCCACCCTTAAAAAAAACAGAAAAAAATAAATTTTATTTTACAGTTTAGGTTGATCTCGCAAAAAATACCTTTGATTAATTTTTTCCAGACCTATTACTTCCTATCATCCCTGGTATTCTTTAAATGGCATTTCTGATTTGGACTGTGCTTCATACTCCAGTCTCATTGCTCTCAGGGTAATCTCGGCTACACCGAACACATTTGAGCCTTCTGAATTCCATGCTTTCTTTTTTCCTCTTCTTATCTTCTTTTATTTTTTATTTTAAATTTATTTTTGGAACATTCATAGTTCTTAGATATTCATGACACTTTAGAAGTTCATCAACATGTAATTTGTTCAATTTGGAGGGAAAAGACCATTTTCTACATGCTGGGAAAGGGATAGTTGACATAAATGGATTTCTTTGATAAATCTGAAAAGCACATATAGTGAAAAGGTTAAAAAAGAGTAGAGGACAGGATTCTAAAAAAAATACCCCCAAAATTGAAATATCCTGAAAACCAAGGAAGGTATAAATTTTTTAAAATATATTTTATTGATATTTTACAAAGAGGAAGGGAGAGGGATAGAGAGTTAGAAACATCGATGAGGGAGAAACATCGATCAGCTGCCTCCTGCACACCTCCTACTGGGGATGTGTCGGCAACCAAGGTACATGCCCTTGACTGGAATCGAACCTGGGACCTTTCAGTCTGTAGGCCGATGCTCTATCCACTGAGCCAAACCGGTTAGGGCAGGAAGGTATGAATTTATTAAAAAACAATGGCAATGCCATCACTTTCTAACTTTACAGAGTTCAAATGATTATAAACACACTGCAAGCTAGTTATTCTTTGTAATTTTCAACTTATATAATTTTATCTTCATGTTACAGAGTCAAGGGTATATTATCTCCTGTTAATAATGCAAATCAAAAGTAATAAATATAAAATGTAATCTATAGTTAAGTATTTCTCTGAATCTGCTAGACCTATCATTCTATCATTGCATGTATTGAGTTACTGGACTGGGACTAGCTCTATAATGTCTTGCTGAATAAACTCTATAGCATGCTCAATATAATAAATTCATATATATGTATTTAGGGGCAATACACTTCACTTAATACACTATTTTTACAGAGTATGTAGTCAAATATATTTACCCATGCAAATGGAGTAGCCTATAGTTTAAAAAGAAAAAAAAAAAGTTAGAGAATGTCAAATTGATAAATACTAGTTCTGATCCATTAATAAGAAATACAATTAAAATTATGCCATTAATGAAAAATTTGACCATGATATTAAATACCTCTGAATTCTAAAAATAGAAAAATAAATTAATAAAAGAAGCAAAAATACTTTATTCCTATTATAAATACAACAAAGAGATATACCTATCTTCTACTCAGGTTGTCTTTATTATTGCTGTCTAAGTGGCCTTAATATCTAAGTATTTATATCGAACTAAAAATAATGATATAGTCACCAAGAAGGTGAACACAGTATGATTGTCAAACCAATATGTATTACATGCTTCCTGTTTATTTGCAACATGAACGAAATAGAAGATAGAATTATCAACATCAACTATTAAATTAATAGTTTGTTGGTGTTGTTTTTGGTTAATCCTCACCCTAGGATATTTTTCCCATTGATTTTTAGAATGAGTGGAAGGGAGGGGGAGAGGCACAGAGAGAGAGAGGAACATCTATGTGAGACACATAGAATGGCTGCCTCATGCACAAGCCCCAGCTGTGCAGGAGATCTAGCCTGCAACTGAGGCACATGCCCTTGACTGGAAAGGAGCCTTCGACTCTTCAGCACTTGGGCCAACATTCTAACCACTGACCAAACTGGCTAGAGATGAATGTATAGTTTTTTGTTTTAATTGAAATTTTATTATGAACCCTGAGCTATTTCATTGAATTTATTCGAGCCTCCAATATAATACTTATAACAAATTAACCATTTCTCAATATACTTAATTAATATGTAGTTGATTTAAATTTTTTTCCAAAATATTAGTGATGGTTATCTGTATAGTCCAGCCAAAATATTTTGTCTTCCAAGAATGTTAAGATAGTGTAGAGTGACTAGATTGGGCCATTTAATTATGGCATCTGTAGTCCCCTATTATATGTCAACACAAGAATGACTGAGATATGGCTTATAAAGGCTGAAAAACTAATTGCTCCATTATTCATACTCTAGTTTTTTCACTTCTGGGCAGTTAAAATTTGTACTGAAATCTGCTTTTTAATTAAAAGTTCCCACACAGAGTGTCCTAACCAGAAAACAGCATTGTTATTCTGGCTTTCAACACACTTAAGCAAATTATTTTTTCTTTCCTTTCTTTTGAAAACATGTTTAATGGCTAATTAGTATTTCTGATCTTTTATCTTAATTGTTACACATTTAGGGGTAGGTGCCATTAAAGCTTTTGCAGATAAGACATTCACTCAAACAATATTTCTGTTCTACTTGCACATACATAGCCTTATTAGTTTAAGCACTTAATTATTTATTTTTGAGTACTAAAGATAGCAAAAATCTGCTTTGTCTGTATTAGATATTTGAAACTTTGATATTTTAGAAGAGAAACAATTTATTTCTTACCACCAAAATGTAATAGAAATACAAAAACTACTGATTTAACAATAGTATGTGCAATAGCATTCTCTCTCAGATTCCTTTATTTAATGAAATTTAATATGCAAAATGTTCATTTTATGAATTATAGAATCAACAACAGTTTAGTTAATTACTAGTAAATATACAATTAAAAATTTTAGATTTATCATAGTGTTTGTTTTATGTTGTTTTTTTTGTTTTTGTTTTTTTGTTTTTGTGTTGTTGTTGGGTTGTTGTTTTGAGAGAGAGAGAGAAAATCATGACTGGCTACCCCCTATAAGCACCCAAAACAGGAACCAAAACCACCACCTAGGTATGTGCCTTGACCAGGAATCAAACCCAGAACCTACTGCTATCAGGGAGGATGCTCAAGCCAACTGAGTCACACCAGGCAGGGCATAGATATAGCAAAGTTTTCTATAGAGAATTCTATTAACTTAATATAGATCAAGGTATTGCTGATGTGTAACAGGAAATTTGAAAGTTATAGTCATCTTCACCTACTAATAAAAAAAACAACTTTAAATTCTGAGATTAAGTTTGCCTTTTTACTAGTAAGTGCTTCACTGGTAAGGTGAGCAGTAGGTAAGTCTGTCAGGATCAACTTCATTTATGTGTAGTCTTCATCTTTACATTTTCTTTACTTTCATTCGATTTCATGGTCTAATGAAATCTAATCAAAGTTTAGAATTTAAAATAGCTGATTGGGCACTGCTAATTGGCACTGATTACATATATATACTAGGGGCCCAGTGCATAAAAATTTGTGCATTTGGGGGTTCCCTCAGCTGGGCCAGTGCGCTCTCACAGTCTGGGACCCCTCGGGGGATGTCCACCTGCTGGCATGCCTGGCCAGCCTAATTGAGGGGCTGATGGCTATTTGTAGTCTGGCCAAGCCCCCCAGTGGGAACCCTCACCCCATTGGGGTGTGAACAGCCTGGGTGAGGGGCTGAGGGACGTTTTCAGGCTGCCCACAGTCCCTTCAGGGTTCAGGTCCCTACTGGAGTACTTGGCCAGCCTGGGTGAGGGGCTGAGGGCCATTTTTAGGCTGCCCACAGTTCCCATTGACTCAACATCTCAGCGAGGCTGGCTGCAATCAGGCTTCTGGGTTTTATTTATCTTCAATAATTGAAACTTTGTTGCCTTAAGTGGAGGCCTAGGCAGGCAAAGACATTATATAATGTTGCCTTCTGTTTGCTTCAGCTCCGTGGCTTCTATAATTGAAACGTTGCCTTGAGCAGAGGCCCAGCCAGCCTAGGAAGGCAGTTGCAACAGAAGCCTTCTGTTTGCTCTAGCTCTGTGGCTGCAGGCCTCCATCTTGGCTGGGTTAATCTGCATACAGCCACTCTGATTAGCTGGTGGTGTGGCTTGACTGTGGCATGGTTTAGGTGTCTTGGAGTCATGGTTAATTTGCATATTACTCTTTTATTAGATTATATTAGAGTCCTGATGCACAAATATTCGTGCAAGAGTAGGCCTTCCTTCCCCCAGCTTCCCTCTGATATCCAGGACCCAGGCTCTCCTTCTCTCCTTGGGCCACCTGCAGGCACCTGGGACCCTGACTGCTTCCTTCAGTCTGCAGGATGACACTCTATCCACTGAGCCAAACTGGTTCATATATTTTGCATAGCAAGTTAAATTAATATTAATGAATAATTTTGGCAGTGCTGGACATAGCAGGTTTTAGTAGAGTGTGCCCCAATTAGCAATGACTAGCTTCAATAATAGACCAGTTAATGACAATAGCACTCATTGGGAATGACTGATGTTGGGAATATTCTTGTTTTAACTAAAATAGAAAATTGTGATATTCAGATATGTATGTAACCTATATTTTGCTTTCTTTTAAAATGCATTAGGTTTAGACAATAAAAAATAAAATAAAATGCAATAGGTTTTCATCAAATAAATCATAATAATTACATCTATCAGGGAAGGTGAGACACATTTTTATTTATTAAAGTTGTGTGTTCACTGATGAAAAAAATTATTTGTAGTAAATAAAAAATAATAACGATGCCATTTCCTTCAAAAGAAAATACATTTTGATGTTTATTTACTAGGTTCGGTTTCTAAGACTAGAACATTGAAAGGAACCTAAATTAAACTAAAACTAACTATTTGCTAATGCCAATGGGGAAAATAGTACTGAGAAATTTATTTTCTGTATTTATTTGTTCTTTAAAAAATAAATGATTCTACAGATTTCAAAAGACGTATAGCATTAATAAAATTGTGTGTACCAGTTATGCTATTTGTGGAGGACTATAATTATAATGCTAGAAACTACAATGCATAAAAACACTGTATTATTCAGCTCTATAGAAGTAATTATATAAAGATTTTTCTACTGTCCCCATAAATGGTCTATAAAATCACAGTCTGCTTTTTGGATAAATTCTTTTCTCTAGAGTATGTTTCAATAAATTATAACTAGGAATGCAATAGAACTGTTGCAAAGGACAAAATGTTTGAACAAGGGTATATTCTGAAAATACTCAAAGCACTATATTTTACAAATTCACATATGTATAAGAAGTAATTATACATATTTTAAGTTTTCCAAAAACAAGCTCATAGAGTTACTTTTTCCCAATACCCATTTCAATAATGTACTTTTTATTTATATTCCTCATTTGGGGATATGTTTTGAGAGAGAGAGAGAGAGAAACACACACCTGTGAGGGAGAACCATTGATTGGTTGCCTCCTTTATGCACCCCAGCCAGTGATGGAACCTGCAATCTGAGTATGTGCCTTGACCAGAAATTGCATCTCCAACCTTTAGGTGTATGGAGGTTGCTCCAAGCAACTGAGCAACCCGGCCAGGATTCCACAATGCAGTTTAAAAAAGGCAGTCACTATATGTAGCCCCAATTTAAGGAGTGGAGAGTCATGTTTCAGCTCTGAAGTATCAAGTATTTGCATACATTATTTGAAATTATTCTGTACATAAATTGTATCTATTGTTCCCTAATTTTTATTGAATAATTTATTTTTATCAGTGTGAACTCGTGGATGATTATTTTGTATAAAAATTAAATACTAATTTATATTCTTGCTCAAATTATTCTAGCTTTGGAGTACCTTCATTTGACTCCTATGTACCTTTGACATGCAGTCATGATTTTGTTTTCTGAGTAATTCCTTGATTTGTGGTATTGCGATATTCTCCACACATATTTGTACACATGGTGTCCTTGTCTTAGAATTAACTAAATCTATGAGGAGACCTGATTCCTTTTATAGGTGGATAGCATGGAGAAAAAAAGATCTGGGCATCAGGCAAACATTATGCTAAGTGAAATAAATCTGTCAGAAAAGCTAAGAACCATGTGATTTTGCTCATACATGGGTAATAAAACTGAAACTCATGAGCACACACAGCAGTGTGATAGTTACCAGAGGAAAGGAGGTGGGAGGAGACGGGGTCCTAATATATGGTAACAGGATAAGATTTGACTTTGGGTGGTGGGCACACAGTGACATATACAGATCTTATAATATATCTGTAATTATAATGCTAGCAACTACGATTCATAAAAAACACTGTATTATTCAACTCCAGAAATAATTATATAAAGATTTTTAAAAAATCTCTTAAAAATACACCTACACCTGAAACCTATATGTTCATTTTGACCAATATCATCCCAATTCTGTATAATAAAGGGCTAATATGCAAATTGTCCCCTCCACTGGGAGTTTGACCAGGAGTTCAACCTGAAGTTCAACCAACGGGTGGGGCTGGCCAGCCAACTGCCCTAAATCCCTACCCCTAGCTCACCCCACCCTTGATTGCATCCCCCAGATCAGGGGTGGGGCCAGCCAGCCAACTGCCTGTGCTGTGCACAAATTCCTGCACCAGGCCTCTAGTAAATGTAATAAAAAAGTAAGTAAAAAATAAAACAATTTTAAAATAATAATTATTACTTAGACTATTCTATATGTATCTTTACAATTGTATAATTAAATATGTATTGTCATCTTACCTAACCAAACATTACACAATATTGTCTATTGTATGGATTTTACATATATGTGTTACAAAATTATTTAAAATTACAATGAAACAGTTGATGATTTCTCATTTCTGGCAAACAATAGTATTTATATGACATATCTCATTTAATCACTATTCAACTCAGTGAGGTAGGTGTAGTCTCAACTTTGTTTAACAGACAAGAAAACTACAATTTAATGAGATTAAACAGATGTAAAATATTTGAAATTAGACATGTAATCTTAAATTTTTATTAATAATTATAAGAAGACATTTTCTAACAAAATTTGTTATAACGTTTAAAAATTTCTCACCTGGCCAGTGTTGATAAGTGGTTAGAGCATCAGCACATGAACCAAAAGGCTGCGGGTTTGATCCCCAGCATTGGTCGGAGTACATGTGGGAATCAACCTATGATGTGTCTCTCTCACATAGATATTCCTCTCTGCTTCTCTCTCTGTTTCTTACCCTTCCCTGCTTTCTCTCTTCTACTCTCTCTTGAAAATAAATGGAAAAAATATCCTCTGGTGAGGATTAAAAAATATAAAAATAAATAAAATTTAAAAATCCAAATTGATTATATTTAATTGAAAAGTAAGGTGGTTAATTGTATAAGTCAAGTTTACTAAACCACTGTGTATCCAGATTAAACCTTTTGTCTGTGTGTGTCTGTGAAATTGTTTCTTGATGAGCTTAGCATTTGAATATATCAGTGAACTCAGTAAGGTAGCTTGATCTCCCAGTATCTTTTGACATCAGCCAAATTTGAGAGGCTCTGACTAGAAAAAAAAGTGAAGGAAGGGAGGATTTGCCCTTTCTTGGCTGCTTACTTGAATGGCATTGGTTTTCTTCTATGCTTCAACTGTGATTTACAGCATTGGCTTCCCCTGGTTCCTAGGCCTTTGGACTCAGAATGAGAAGAACACTGACTTTCCTGGGTTTTAACTTGCAGATGGCAGAGTGGGACTTCAAACACCCTGTAATTGTGTAACACAATTTCTGAGAGAGAGAGAGAGAGAGAGAGAGATTTTCCATTGCTCCTATTTCTCTGGAGAACCATGACTGATACAGTTTTAAAAATCCATGGCTTAGAAAATGATACTAAAGTTTAAAGAAGTATTCAATGATTTTTATATACTAGTTTGCACAGTAATTTATCAAGTATCGATTTTACAAGGCAACCATCTATTTATTTTTTGAATTGTAATTTCTTAAGTTAAAGAAGTATGATCAAAGTTGAAACCCAACAAAAAGTATATGTTAATGGTGATGATATTTTAAACCAAATATAGCTACTTCCAAAAATTAAATAAATGATTCTCTTATAAGACCAACAAAACTTCACTCATTTTAAATAATAATAATTAATTAAATAATAAGAAATCTAAACTAATAAAAGCGAAATATTAAAATTAACCGTTTCTCCGAGACAGGGTAAGCCACGCCCACCAGCCAATCAGAGCGGCTGTATGCAAATTAGCCCAGCCAACATGGCGGCCGCCACTCCCGGACCTGAGTAAACAGCCCTTTCCATTGCGGCAGCAGCGAAAGTGAAGCTGCGCCCTTCAGCTCAGCTCC
>PVJC01038049.1:0-16953 GCA_004026665.1 Murina feae
CTTTTTTTTGCTCAATCCCTTCACTCTCCTAACCCAGCCCACACTGGCTGACAGCTGTCAGCCTGTTCTCTGATCTATTTTGCTTGTTAGTTCATTAGATTCCACATATGAGTGAAATCATATGGTACTTGTCTTGAAGAACATTAAGCTAAGAGAAAGAAGCCTGTCAGAGAAAGACAAGTAGAAGATTTTCTAATCATAGGATTATAATCATAATAGTGTCTCAAGGTAATCAAGTGGGTAAAAAGTAGATGTGATTATTGTTAAATTGTGCTAAGCCTCTTTTTGCCAAAGTTGAACATTTATATTTAAACCAGTTGGGTAATTAATTATTTGATGAAGGGGGAAGTTCAGCTTTTTTTGTTTTGTTAGATGATTAGAACGAGAAGCAAATGTGGATAAAAGGTGATTGGTGTTTTTATCTGTGCTCCGTAGGAGGATGTGAAAAGAGGCCTTTTTCTTTTTCAGCCTGGCCTTACACCCAGATAAAACTCTTGTTGCAACTGGCCAAGTTGGGAAGGAGCCATATATATGTATATGGGATTCCTATAATGTCCAGACTGTGTCTATTCTTAAAGATGTCCATACACATGGAGTCGCCTGCCTGGCTTTCGACTCAGATGGACAGGTGTGTATCTTTTTCTGTTTTCATTTCCTTTAATGATTCCGCATAAGTCACTTAGAATTATAATGCACATAGCCTTTGGGATTGGAAAGCCTTATCAACCCTTGCTGTTTCCCTTTGGCAGCCCCTTAGAGTCTTCGTGTTTGACCCTTTCCCAAGCTTGTGGCACTGACACCAGCTCTGAATGAACCCATTTTGGTCCCCCCAGTCTCATCTGGTAGAAAGCCCCCAGAAAGGAAGTCGGGAGCTCATGCTGCTCAGGCCCATCATGACTCAGCAATTCCACTTCGTCTTCCTGTTAGTTTTCTCTTTGGAATGAGGGTTGGACCAAACCTTCTCCACAAACCTCAAACTCTGAGCATCACGTGGGTTCCCCTTGCTTTCAGAAGGTAACATCCTCTCCTAGTAATTCAGCCAAAAAAAAAAAATAAATAAAAATAAAAAAAAATCTCTGACTCCCCTCAGGTCACTTCTAATAACTTCTTGCTATCCACTTCCCCACAATTCAAGCACAATTCGTATGTATTTATTAGTTTCTTTACAAATGACGTTCATCCTCTCTATCCCATTCTCTCTGCCACCATCTTTTAAGTTCCAAATCCATGTCCTGCCTGACAATGTAACCTCTTCACTGGTCCACACAGTACATTTCTTGATAATACATTTCACCACCAGAAAAAGCATTGTCAGAGACTTGGTTAAAAACAAGAAAAGCTTAGAGTACCCATTGATCGAAGTCCACACTTTGTAGCTGGGCATTCTAGACTAACCAACTTTTCCAGCCTCATCTTCACTCTCCCCTTGTGGTCAGATTGGACAAGTCGTCGAGATTCCTCTGCCGTACCTGCTCTTTTCACCTTCAGACCCTTCCTCAGGCAGTCCTCTCCACCTCAGTGCCCTACGCAGCCTCTTTGCCCTGAAAGGAACTCATTCCAACAGAGTGGAAATCTCGAGGGATCATCCCCACTCCCACTGCATTCGCCTCCTCACTAAGGCCATGCTTTTCTCCACTCCCCATGTTCCTAGGCCACCCTGACTCTTTTTTTTTTAACCCTCCATATTTCTGCCAGTTAATTTCTTCAATTTTTGTCAAATTTCTGAGTCTGTGCTGTGGAAAGACCTGTCAAATTTTTCATAAAGGCTCGGCCAAACTGAATGTGTGATGTTCAGTGGATTATAGGACTTGACCTGGTTTGAGTTACATTTTAAACAATTAGCCTTTATATATTTGGTATAGTCTGCTAATTTGAGAGAACAGTGATCATTATTCATTTTCCCCCCTAGAACTAGAATCACTAAAACATGGACCCTGGTATATGTTTTTTATTTTAGCACCCTGTAATCTCATCTAATTTAGTCAGCATAATGTCTGAATTCCATTGCTTATCCACATCTAAAGAGAAAAGGCTGGTTAGTGACATTTCTTCAAACTTGTGGTTATTGGCTTCCTGACTAAATTAAATGAACGGGTCAGAATGCATGAGCACGCCCAGGTGTAAATGTATGCTCAGATGTACTCCTATGCACATTCTCTAATCTGATTTTGGTTTTGTTTTTTTAGCAAACATTCTTTATCAAAATTGTTTCTAAAGCAGTGGTTTTAAACCTTTTTCATCTCACGGAACACAACTACTAAAATTCTGAGGAAAACAAAAAAATATATTTTTTGCCCATCTGAAAAACAAAAGGTATCATTTTGATTCATTCACACTGAGCGACCATTGTCATATTTTTATTTGACAATTTAAGGATAAAAAGGTCAGTGCCCCTGACTAAATAGTCACGTCTTGCATGTTTTAAAAATTCTTGCAGCACACTGGTTGAAAATTGCTGTTCTAAATCACCAGAATGATGTAATGTAGTAATGTGACTGAGGCTCCATTTTGCAGGGTGGGGGTAGGGGTGGACTTCACTGTCAGTTGAGAAGAATAACCTCCTGTTGGTTGGCCATGATGTATTTCCTGCCTTGCTGATGCCTACTGCTTCAGGCCTGCCTTATTCCCTAGACAGAGTCCACGGAAATCGAGTGATACTTAGAAAATGCCAAATGACCCATCCCCTCAACAGCAAAAGGCAATATAAATGCTTCTCAGGTAGCTATGGGGTCCGTCACTACAAATGAACAAAATAGATTCCATTTGGCTTTTTCTCAATCAAGAAATGTGGGTTTACTTTAGTGTCTGTGTTTATGTTAACTGCTCTTTCTATTTTTTTGAAAGAAAAAGAATAAGCTGAATGTAATTTACCCACTTTGAATTTTCTTACATGGATAGAAATAAAGAATGCATTAAAATCATTTCCATTGCTGGAACACTGAATTAAAAATTACAGCAAAAAAAATTATAGCAAATACCTCCTTTCTTAAGGGCACATTTAAAAACCTCCAACTATGTGTTTTTAATACTAAATATTCCTAATGGGAAGTCATTTATAGTAAAGAAACTTGAATAATCTCTGCATACTAACATATGTACATAAAGTCATACATGGCCCTCTATCATTCCATACATTCACACACTTACATGTACACTCAAACATACTCGATGAAATACATAAGCTAGGATACTCTTATTCTTGGGTAATACTATATTTTTAAAACCCTTTGACTTACATTATTTCACTGATCCACACAAAAATCCTATAATATAAACTGAAAAAAATATTTTACATTCATCTTACAGGTGAGAAAACTGAGATTTAAGGAGGCTAATTAATTTTTCAGGGTGTTATATCTGGCTACTCACAAAATTAAAATAGAAGCCAAATCTAGTTACTTCTAATCCAGACCTCTATCTATTACACAGTGCTGTTTCCTTAGAAGTGGTACCCTGCTAGACCTGATTTTGGTGTTCCTAATATGTGTTTGGACACTTTAGATGTTCTGTATCCTCATGTTAAATTTTCCTTTCCCTTTGAGATCAAATTCTTCTATGACTCCAAAAAACTTGGACTGGGAGATGGAGTGCCAGTTTCCTTTTACTAAAATTATGTATCCTTCTTTAGTCACTTGAGATATTTGTGAAGTCATGGAAATTAAGAAGAATGAAAATAATGTTTATTTCTGAGATTTCTCTGTGTGTTTGTTAGATCTTTAATTGTAGCAGTTTGTTGAGGCTTTCAGACTATAAATCCTGAATTCTTAAATCTCACGTTAAGATCTTAAATTTAGAAGTTAAATTAAAACTCTGCCTTCAAGTTCTGTTCCTGTGATTTCCACCAATTAATTAGAGATTCATGATATTTTTGCACATATGTCTTGTATGATTAAGGACAGATAAGTTGCAACTGATAGGTTTTTGAAATGTCAGTATATGCTATGGAAGTCAGTATATGCTATGGACTTGAGATGGATCTTGAAAAATGATTTTTGTTTCATAAGCTCAAAGCTTGGCCCAAAGTAGATAATCAGTGGCCATTTGTTGAAAGAAGGGCATGGGTAATGGGGAATCTTGCCATTAAATTGTTGTTTTTAATCTTAGCGTTTAGCCTCTGTGGGATTGGATGCCAAAAACACAGTCTGCATTTGGGACTGGAGGAAGGGGAAACTGCTGGCCTCAGCCATGGGCCACTCCGACCGGGTAAGAAGACCTTGTTGGATCAAGCCACATAGATTGTATAACGGGGGGGAAGAGGGGAGATTGTGATAGAGCCTCTCAGAGTTTATAATACTCTGAAAGTAAGTATTCCGCATGAATATTTCCCCTACATATTCAACTTAAAAACTTACTGTTTTTAAATATTAATTTAGGATTGATAGCTATGTTGGCATTTCTTTTGGTGATCAGATGCTTCATTGAAATTGTTACTGATTTTTATAGCTTCCTCATAAAATCAAAATGGAATTGAATTTTAAAATGCTATGCAAAGCTTAGATAGATGTATTTATTTAGAAATGGAAAGAGTTGTTAGAAATTAGTATTCACAAAATACGTTCACAAACGTATATATTTGAATTTCAAATGAATGCAATGACAACTTTGTGGTTCTTTGCTATATTTGAGAACCTTGAGTGTAAATTGTGGGCTGCTTGTCATTCATAATGAAGTCAGTGTGATCAGAAATGATACTTCCTTGTAGTCATGGCTGGCAAGATAGGACATGAAGCAGGCATATATGCATTAACTAGTAAGAAATCTTTTTCCAGTGACTTGCATAATTAAAATAATTGGGCTCCTTTACTGTCTTGATTTTCTAATTAAAAGAATGAATTTGTGTGATTGTTTTACATTGATTCCTAGTGGTTTCATATTTCTGCCCAATATGTGCCTATGAAGAATGAAACCTTAATTAAATATTAAATGCATTGTCTCTTGCTTTGTGTGAACTCTAAAAGTGTTTTTTTATATGAATAGTATAGTCACATATGGAGAATTAGGATAGTAAGGGGATCCAATAGTGGTTGCTATAATTATTTGGGCACATTATAAGGATAAAGTTCTCAGAAAGCCCAAGAATGACCATCAGTGGAACCTGAGTGTTAGAAGAGGCCTGGCATCCCTCTGGCCTAATGGTTCTAGGCTCTGACTACACACAAAAAATACTCTTAAGGCAGCGGTTCTCAACTTGTGGGTTGCGACTCTTTTGAGGGTCGCCTATGCATCCTTCATATCAGATATTTACGATTTATAACAGTAGCAAAATTACAGTTAGGAAGTAGCAATGAAAATAATGTTATGGTTGGGGGTCACCACAACATGAGGAATTGTATTAAAGGGTCACAAGGGTCGAGGCATTAGGAGGGTTGAGAACCACTGCCCTAAGGTGATGTTTCAGCATAGCGATGCTTGGGCTCTACCCCCAGGTGTTGGTATTAACTTAATGGTGGTCAATTGGTGTTAACTTAGTACTTAATGAACAGGTTGAAAATATTTGCAGTGCTTACATTTTGGGTGTTACTGCTTTTGTTTCTGCTGTGATCCCATTGTATCTCATAAAGTAAATTGAATTGGGTTGGAACAATACATGAATTTCTATTGCTTTGTTACCGTATGGTACACTTTCCAGTGAGGTAAGTGCAATGCTATTCCAGTGAGAACTCTGCAATTTTAGCCTAGAATGCTTTAATGAAATATTGTTCTTTTAGGACATTGTTCTCCCAGGTGCCGTAATTTGTATCACACCTAGTTTTGTTCTTTATTACGGATGCTAATGTGAATGATTATTGACTGCTTATGGGCATATGATTATCTTCAAGATTATTTTAGTGGCCAAATGCTTAATCCCTACTAGTAATTTGTATATTGAGTGCTTTTGTAGCCTGCAAAATGATCATACTTAACTTTATCTTAATAGACCTCATAACAAAACTGAGGTGGTGTCATGCATGTTATAGAACATGAGATTAGAGATGCTAAGAGTTGCCTGAGTTTGCATAGCTGAAGCAAGGGTATGCAAGCATAGCTGAGGGTACTTGGACCTCATTGGTACTTGGACCAAGTGCTCTGTGGTCCACAGTTGCTCCTTTCTACTTAACGAAGGTTATAATCCTCCCCCTTTCTCTGAGGATTGGTCCATATTGCTCCTTCCGATGTGATGAGAAGTTAGCAGCCTAAGTGCTCACTCTGGCCCTGGCAACGGGTTCTTCTTTTTATTAGAGTTTTGCAGAATGTGACCCATGGACCACGTTCCTCAGAATTTTCTGGGGCCTGTTTTAAAATGTCTGGGCCCAATTTCAGACCCACTAAAATAGATTCTCTCTGTTGTGCCAGGGTACTATGCACTTGAAACAATTGCCACTGGTAATTTGACCCTAAAAGATGACAGTCTTCTCTTTCCTGTCTCCCAAATAGAAGTAGAACTAACTGTAAGCAGCTTAGTAGCTGTTCTCAAAGTATGAGAAATAATACTGGCAAATATGTCTTCAGTTCCTTGGAAAACTGAAAATATGACATTATTTTGGACCAGATTATAATGATGTCTGAAGAGCTATTTTCGGTGGGCTAAATGGCAGGAAAAGGCCTCTGCCTTATGTGCAGGAATATTAACTACTGTGATCACTAGAAACATTTTGTAACCCTCATTTTGTTGGCCTCATTGACTTGTAGTTGACCATTAAACATTTTCCTACTTAAAATGAAGCATTTTGTAATTCATTTTATTTAGTAAAACTATCTGAAAAGTGTTTTATTAGCATGGAAAACTAGAGAAAATCTGATAAAAAAAATTATTCTATGTCATCACATGAAATTACCCTGCATGGACAGACTTAAAAATAACAACACCAAGTTTGTTCTCAATGATTGTGGTTAACTATTACTTCTCTATTCAGGCCTGAGGTAAGTAGACATGAGGTGATAAGACATGTGCCAGCAATTCCTGCCTCATCCCTGAGCCAGATCCTCCAGTTCTCAGTCTGAACAGGTAACACTGTGTCCTGAGTGTCATTGGCAATCAGACTGGTATCTGAAAGAAGGCAAAAACGCATCAATGGTCAGCATAGCAACTTTCAATATTTTTTGAACAGATTTTTGATATTTCCTGGGA
Source organism: Murina feae (assembly GCA_004026665.1). Lineage (NCBI taxonomy): Eukaryota > Metazoa > Chordata > Mammalia > Chiroptera > Vespertilionidae > Murina > Murina feae. Next base: position 7,109 of record PVJC01038049.1, read on the forward strand.
TCCATACCAGCCAAACAGAGTGGTTAGCTGTGGAGTAAAACATATCAAGGTAAAGTAGTTCTCCTTTTCACATTTTCTGTACCTTGTATGAAAAGAAATTTTAGGTGTTTGTATATAATTTGGTGTTGAGAAACTGCTCAACTTTGCATTGCTTTCCTTACATTTAAAGCCTCCTTACCTGCTTTTCTGACCTTGAAGGAAGCTAACATGGTGTCCTACCAACACCTGAGGGCTTCACAAACATTTTGTAACCTTTGGGCAAAGGCCTGATTGTAACCCGAGAAGACGTTTGCTGTAACACAGGCGCTTTTTGCTTTAGCAGCCGCTGGAGGATCCTTCCTTATGTTTTACACAGTCCACCTGGAAGTACAGAAAACTCACTAAACTTGATAAAAGGTTGAGTTTCTATGTGTGAAGGAATAAAAACTGACCCTATTTTCAATTGGCTTAAAATTGAGCAATGAAAACAACATTCTGTAAGAGAGGCATTCTGAAATTCTGTAGGGATAAAAGAGATCCCAAGAGGCTGGAGGAATGGTGGGTGTTTCAGCTGCATCTTGGTGGTTAGGTGCATTTGCTAGGGAGGGCTTGGAAGGCAGAAGAACCTAGTTGAGGGGTTGCAATTCAGCCTGGAGTTCATAGGAGGCATTGGTCACCCATGGAATCATGGGAGTGGGAGCAGAAAGGTTTTTGGCCCATAACATGTTCAAAGATTATTAATGTTTCATCACCAAAGAAACTACTTTTAAAATTTTTCTTTCCATGGGAACCAATATTGGGAAAGATTCTGGCCACAAAATACACTCTAGCTGTTAAATATTGATTACCTTAACAATTTTTTATTCATCCAAGATGTATATCTGTCAACGTGAGTTTCTGATCAGTCTAAAATATGGCAAAGGTACTGAGTTCTTTGAGCTACAAGTAAAGAAATGTGTGAGCTCACAATGAGCCCGATTTCCGCGAGGCTGTGTCTGGAAGGCTGGGACCCTGAGCCGTCATCCAGCCTGCATATTTACAGTGAGGAAGCCAAGACCCAGGAGGTTATATTGAATATTGGTTTTATCTCCCTCCACTTGACTCTGGGAAAGCTGTTTAATTTCCCTGAGGCTGAGTTTCTTCCTCTAGGAAAAAAAAAAAAAGGGGTGGGGAGACCACTGCCTTCTGAATTTATTGAGTTACATTAAATAGTGTATGAACCAGTAATGTTCACTTCTCCCATTTCCTAGGATCACAAAAATGGTGGCACAGGTAATATTTAAATGTACCTGTGGCTCCCTGTGTAGAGCTCTTTCCACTTAGAAATTATTTCCTTAATGATCCTACATGGCGTAACTCCTCCTCCTCCCCCCATTCCTCCCCCCCAGATTATTACAAAGAATAGATTAACTGCTTAATTGGCAGATTTCTCTAACTTCTTCCTATTTTTTTCCATATTTGGTTTAACTTTTAATCAGTTAAATCTAGAAGTAGGGAAAGATAAAACCCTGGACCTTCATTTGAAAATATGCAAGCTGCATATCCTGTAAAATTTGTTGTGTCTTAGCAGTTTTAGGCATTTTTTTTACTAAGCAAAAACTAGCATTTTTACCTCAAATGGAAGAATCTGCAAATGCCCACTCAGCCATGCTTTATTAATTTGTTTAGAAAGAAATCCACATCAAATTTTAACAGGCTTCAACAAATACCATCCCAGAGCTGCCTCCTCAGACACCCGACTGCTCTGAGAGGACCACCATTGCTTTCCCTCTGGCAGGCACAAAAATTAGGGTTGTCACTGACTTTTCCTCACACATGTCCTGTCAGCTAGATTTGCCTAACCTTGCACTTCTGAGCCCTAGTGCAGTTTCTTCCTCACCAGCGATCCAAATCCTACTCCGGCTCATTCCACTTAATCAACATGTTTCTCCTTAAATTCTCTTGCCACCTGTATGCAGTCTGAATATGCTGCCTTGAAATGACCACTTGTTTTATCTGTATCTTCATTAGATGGAAAGTTCTCAAGGCAAAGATTAGGATTTCAATATTGTGTCCTGTGTAACCCCTCCTTGAGCCCTGACCTTTGGCAAACCTCTTAATACTCTGTTCCTCACTTCCAAATGGGGATAGTGGTATCTGTCTTAGCCTCTTTCCAAGGGGTTCAGAAGATTAAATGCTAGACCTCTGTAAAGAGCCATTAGAGACCATGAGGGACTATGTAAAGGGCACTAGAGTTATACCATTTCATATCTTTTTTTCAAATTGTGTTAAAGCAAAATATGTAATATCCACATAACCACAGAGTCTCCCTCCTATAAAGTAGCTCAAGCTTCATGCTTATGATTTTCTACCTGATAAATTATACCACTAAACTGAAAAGCTAAGCATTTATTTGGCGCTACAGAAATATAGCTTATCTCTAACAACATATTTCTAAGTAACATTTTTACAGTGACGATTTATAATATTTTTAGTTAGAAAGAAATTATTTCCAAATATATTTATATACACCAAAAAATGCCTAGAAGATATATCAGTGTGTTAGAAGGAGGTTGTAGGTAATTTCAATTTTCCTCTCTATCTTTTCTGTTTTTCTAAACTTCCTGACAATGAATCTATCCTAGTTCTATCATTTGATAAGAAATCAAACAAAAACGTGATGATTCATCATCCACTTTATCCTAGCTCTTGGAATATTGACATTTTATATTACTAATCAATAATTAGTAATGTTTTAGAATTTTGGAGCTTTGAACATTTTAAAATATGTTTTCTTTATGCTGATAGCTGGTTAAAGCATTTTACAGTTCTGTGCTGTCACAGCAAAATAAGTTAAATTGTGTGTACCTAGTTCACCTACAGCAAATTATGTAACATGTATTGAAACGTAAGCAAACAAACACTAAATAATGAGATGCCTCGGAACACTCTATTTTTGGATCTTTTTATTTTATCACTTACTTTCTAGTTTTGGACCCTATGTGGAAATGCCCTGACTGCAAAAAGAGGGATATTTGGCAAAACGGGGGATCTTCAGACCATCCTTTGCCTTGCGTGTGCCAAAGAAGACATCACCTACTCTGGTGCTTTAAATGGGGACATCTATGTCTGGAAAGGGCTCAATTTAGTCCGCACCGTCCAAGGCGCACATAGTGTAAGTGTTCTCATGTGGAAATTTGGTATTTCCCGCCCCCCCCTCCCACACCTTGCTTAAGGATCAACCAGCACTGCTGCATACTCCCTAAACATGCCTGAAAGAATGTTTTGTTCACCTAAAAGAAATATTTCAGAAGCATCATAATTTAATTGACCTTCGCCTCAATTATCGATTGACTGGTTAGGGTTGTTATTCATCAGCAGATTGACTGGTTAGGGTTGTCATTCAGTTGTTCAAGACTAGAACAATTTCATCATCAGTTTCGTCATATCGACCAGCACTTGTCAAACTTTACTGTGCCTACAAATGTCCCAGAGATCTTGTTGAGGTGCAGTTTCTGACTCAGTGGGTCTGAGATGATGTCACTGTGGCCCGTATGTTGATTAGCAAGGATGGAGACAATGTATTTTTACATTGATTAATAAAGTAGATTTCCCTTGTGTCTAGTCCACATCACAAGTCTTAAAATGCAAACAGAAACCATTGACAAACTCACTTTTGATCGTCTGCTGTGCAAGATCAGGGCAAACTTTACTTCTGACCACTCTACTCAATTTTGACATACTAGTATCTTAAAATGGTTACATTGCTGTGTTTACAGATGATAAAATAGAGATGATGTGAATGGTAAAGCCTATTTGTAGTAAGTGGTAAAATGTTACTGGAAATTTGATAGTCATTTGATTATTGCCTCGAATTGATCCCCTATTATTATAATAGGAAGAAAAGTTTAAGCAACTCTTAGCAAAAGAGCTATGAAATTTTAGATCTTTCATTGTCTTGTATGTGCAAGACCCATTTTCTTGGCTTTGATTATTATGTTTTAAAGTGCTTTTAAAACAACTAAGAGGTCAGTATTTGTCCTCAATTCATAGCTACCTTAGAAACCTAATTTCTCTTTCTCGATCTTAGGTCAACATTATTCACTTGCAGCACTTTATGCAGACCAAATAAAACATCCTCCTGTAGCCAAGCATCTTTAAATTATGAAACTATTTCAGATGTGAAAAGGCACCTTAAATGATGCTTAAGCCATCGCCACAGTAATTTATGTTTATTGAGACAAGCTTGTACCTCTAGAAGTGTTTATGGTCCCAGCCTGTATATTTTTTACTTGATTATTTGGATAGTGGTTTATATTAAATGCCTCCATTGTCGTCTTACTTTTCTTTGTAGTGATCCATTGTCACATCTTTTCTTTATAACAATCACTTGTCATGTAAAGGAATTTATTATTTCCATATTCGATTTAACCAAGGAATTCTGAATAATTTTCTTACAACCTGCAATCAGTTTAATAATGGCAAAGGAGCTCTTGAACTGGTTTGCTCTGGTGGTTATGATTAATTTTTAATCTAGCTAAAAAATAAAGGATATTATAAATGGCTGCTTGTTGTATTGTCAGGATTTCAATAGAGAACAAGGGATTTGTTTTTATTTTTGTCTTGATTTTTAATCATCAAGACCCAACTGCAGTGACATTCAGAATGATGGCAGCATTGAGTGTTGTCTGCCTTATTTCCAGGCTGGAATCTTTAGCATGTATGCTTGCGACGAAGGCTTTGCCACTGGTGGACGTGACGGGTGTATACGGTTATGGGATACTGATTTCAAACCAATAACCAAAATTGATCTCAGGGAGACAGAACAAGGATATAAAGGTACTATATATATATTTATACTTATCCATAACTCTGAGTGTTAAATGCAAGGTGAAGTTCTGTATTGGTTTTTCTGTACCCATCTTATTCCACAGAGGGATCTAAGTCAAATCTCACACCTAACTTAATAGCAGTGCATGCCGAGTCTGGTCATTTTTAACACAAATTTATGATCTGGGTAAAATAATGAGGCGCAAATGACTTATAGTGGTGGCAAGAGAAACCAAAAATAATTCTTAAAGCAAGTCAACTAAAATAAATTACATCTATGGTGATAAAATGCTTTGAATTAATGGCTGTAAATGATTATGTCTAAAAGAATACAGTAATTATTCACACAATATAAGATGTATTATTCATTTATTTATCCATTCAATGTACACTTATCAAGCATCTACTAAGTGTCAGATACGTGTCTACAAACTAAATAGGCTCTTCTAAAAAGCATGCTTCAGGCATTTAGTTGGAGTCTTGTGTATTTATTTTAATTTCCAGTACATGTTGAATCGTTACTGTGTAGAATGACTATAAACTCTGTCTCTGGAGATACTTTGCGTTAGGCCAACCAGCATTCCCTCAGTGTTGAGCAAGAGTTGGGAGGCTGAAGTCTCCAAGATCCAAGATGCTCGCTCTTAGACTTCTCCGCATCTGCTGCCTACCCGCTGGTCTGAACCACCATCTTTCACATGGTCCCTGCAGTTGCTTTATAACTGTGTTCCTGCTTCAGCCGTCATTCTCAGAATAGCTGCCAGAGGGATTGTTTGAAATTTATGAGCTAGATCACATTATTCCTTTCCTCAAATCCCTGCGATGGTTTCCATTTTCCTCCGAAAAAGAGCCAACGTTTTTAGGATGGCCTAGTAGCCTCTTCATCTTTGTGTCAACCTGCCATGTTCAAGCTTGACCCTCAAGATCTCCAACACTCTCTGTGCCTGAGAAACCCTGGTATAGAACATTCAAAAGCGAAGTTCCCCAATCTGAGAACAGTCTTGTTTGCAACAGACACAAAGCAAGCACATCTGATTCTTCTTCCGGTCCACTGAGTGGCTTCGTGCCTCACCTCTGCTCCCATTGCCTCTATCACCTGCCTCTCTGTCCACCATTGTCCTTTGGGCCATGCCTCCTGCCTCGCTGTTGTGCTGAGAAAGTGGAGGCGCATCAGAGGAGCATGCATAGGTGCTGGAGATGGTGAGGAGTGCCTGGAGGGCTGCGTGTGGTGGTGTTTGTTCATGCTCTGTGGTGTGGAACGTGGTGTGAGAACATTCGAAGAGGCTTACCATCGGTTTGTTCTGGTAGTAATTCCCCTTCCCAGGCGAGCCTCAAATAAAAACCTGACAGGGTGGTCTTCCCCTGGTGGGACACAGCAGGTCTAGTGGTGTGTCTCTATCTTCTGAGGTCCCCTTAGGCTGTGTGGAGTTTCTGGGACTATAGAATTTGGACTCCTAGAAACACTGAAATAGACTAGATTTTGTAGAGAGTAGCTTTCGCTACAGGTTCCGCTAGAAATTCTCAGGCAGAGACCCTTGCAAACAGGAGCAGCAGGCCATGGGCACTTGGTGCTGCAGGCGACCTGCAGTCCAGTTAAGGACCAGCCCCTGCCCAGCACTTACAGAGCCCTGCGACTCTCCTGCAGCAGCTCCAGTACTGGATGGCGACCACTGTGCTAAGCACTCTGTGTACACGATGCAATGTAATCCTTCAGGCAGGGCTGGCTCCCCGGGCAGGAGATCTGGTTTTATGCTGTTGCCACCTTGAATTTCGTAATCATTTTTTTTTAAAAAAACAAGGGGTCTGACATTTTCATTTTATGTTGGGCCCCACAAATCATAAGGCCAGTCCTGTCCCCCAGTCATTGGTGCTCAGGAACCTTGGGAAGCCTTATTTCCTTCAGGTTCCCAGACTCTGCCTTTAGCATGACTCTTCAGCACCAGAACCACAGGCAGGTCCACCTTCTTAGTGGCTTCGGCTACCCCTTTAATGAGGGGAGGCAGGGGGAAGGAGGTTCAGAGGTCCCTGTTGTTTTTTCCTCACCCTCCCGCACCTTCCCTCTTTGTCTGGGTGAAATCTCTCTTCCTCTCACTCTTTTATTGCTTTTTACCTCTTTGCTGAGGGGCTCATCAGTACTACGTCTTTAATAAGGTTCAGTTTACAGAAAAAAGCCACCACCTTGTCCTGTTCAGTCTTTGGTATATGTCCTGGGTGCACATTCACAGAGAAAGGAAATAACTTTGTGGGGAAGAGAGTTCGTTCCAGGCTTCCGCTGCTTGAATTCTCCTTTTATCTGTACCACTTGCTCATTCTGGGACTTTGGGCAAATAATTGAAACTTTCTATGCTGTAGTTTTCTCATTTATGTGTGTTTGGCACCATTGAGTCAACTCTGGTCCTTGGTGACCCTATGAATGAGTGATGTCCACAAAGCCCTGTCCTCGACAGTCCTGCTCAGCTCCTGTAGACTCATGCCTGTGGCTTCCTTTATGGAGTCAATCCATCTTATATTTTGTCTGTTGCCTTCTATTTTTTCCCCAGAATTATTGTCTTTGCCAAAGAACTCCATCTTCTCATAATGTGCCCAAAGTAGGACAGCTTCAGTTTTGTCATTTTTGCCTCCAGCAATATTTCAGGTTTAATTTGCTCTAGGATCCACTTATAAATCTTTCTCGTGATCCAGGGTGTCTATAGAGCTGTCCTCCAATACCATATTTCAAATGAATCAATTTTTTCCCCTATCAGCCGTCTTCGCTGTCCAATATTCTCATCTGTACATAGTAATTGGGAGTATGAATGAGGGTATGAATGGTCTTAGCCTTGGTCATCTAATGACACACTTTGCTCTTGGGGATCTTTCATAATTCTTCCCTTGCTGCCCTTCTGAGTCTCAGCCTTCTCTTGATTTCCTGGCTGCAGTCTTGATTTGATGACTGAATTAAGGAAAGCAAAATCTTTAACAATTTCAATGTCTTCATTGTCTATGTTAAAGTTGTACATCTCTTTAGTCATGATTTTTGTCATCTTGATGTTCAAATGCAATCCTGCTTTGGCACTTTTTTCTTTGAATTTCATCAGAAGTTGTTTCAAACCATTGCCATTTTCTTTCAGGAAGATGGTATCATCTCCATATCTTAAGCTGTTGGTAATTCTTTCAGGAATTGTCACTCCTTCCTGAATCTAGTCCAGTTTTTTTTTAATGATATGCTCTGTGTACAGGTTACATTAGGGGGATAAAATACACACTTGTCTATCACTTTTGCCTAGAGGAAACCATTCTGTCTCCCCATATTCTGTCTTGATAATAGCTCCCTGTCCACAGTACAGGAAAATCAAATGCTGAGGCATCCATAGCAACCCATAGCTTTTCATGATCTACACAGTCTGAGGCTTCATAGTCTAATAGGCTATAAAACATACTAACCTTCTTCTGAAATTCTTTAGAGAACTCCAGTATCCAACAAATGTTCACAATTAGGTCTCGAGTGCCTCTTCCTTTTCTGAATCCAACTCGAACATGTCGCATTTCTGCATCCATATGAGGTGTTGCCTTTGTTGCATCACCCTGAACATCACTTTGTGTGGGAAATCAGAGCAATGGCCCCGTCTATGGCACTCTTTGGCATCTCCGTCTTGAAGATTGGGATATATATTGAATATTTCCAGTCCATAGGCCATTGTTTTGTTTTCCATATTTGTTGACATACTCTTTAGGTTTTGACAGATTCGGTCTGCGTGGCTTGAAATAATTCTAACAGTTTCCCATTTATCCCTGATGATTTATTGCTTCCCAATATATGCAGGGTAGATTTCTCTTTGCATTCTAGAATTACAGGTTTTTCCTCATAGGGATCTTCTGCAAGGTATCTGTCATCCTCTTGCCTTTTCTGTATAGATTTTCAGGAAACTGTTTCCACTGTGGGACTGGGAAAATCATGTAAAACAGGTGTTTCCTGGCCCCATCTAGGGCCCTGAGCTGTCCCTGGGGCCTGCTCCTGAGTTGTTATCAGCATTCCCTGGCTTGAGCATAGAGCTCTGGAAGCAGGGCTGAGTAATGTCAGTGAGATGTTCGTCCCCAATCATAGGGCTTGTCTGACTAGATCAACTTCTGAAAGTTGCATTTTCTTTTGCCATCTTTGGGCTTTCTAATGCATCGGGGCGGAGTTTTCCAACATGTGGCTGAAGAATCACTACATCAGAATCACCTGGGGATGAAGCCTGGAAACCAGCATTTCAACAATGTAGCTCGAGTCTGAGGAACAGCTTGGTAGTGGTTCTCAACATGTAGTTCTCAGCCCTGGGGAGCTGCGGTTCCTCCAGACCCACCAAGAGGAACGCTGGGTGGGGGCCAGGCATCTGTATTTTAAAAACTCTTTCCATGTAGAATCCGAGGCCCAGGAAGGGGTAGAGCAGCTGCTCTGGGTCTTTTACCATATGCCAGGCCCAGGAGCACCAGATTTAGGATCACTAATAAGTACCAACTCCCTCCCTGCTGCCAGTCTTCCCTTCTTCCCTAATTGCGGGGAAAAGCCATTTTATTCCCAAAATAGTTTCTCTCTTTCTGTGTTGGACCATAGCCTTTCCTTCTGAGAGTCTGCAGTGCTAGGGAATCAACATAATAATCAATAAGTAAGTTATAACACAAGGGGGCACATGCAGCAATCTCTTCATAGCTCCTGGTGCAGACCATTCCCAGGACCAGAATCTGACCACGTGTGCAGCAGGCGGTTCTCCTTTGAGATGTAAAACTAATAAAAAGGCTCCAACAAAGCACCAAAACTTTCTGCTGAAAATAACAGGAACTTACAGTTATTGGTTAATTTCCTAAGTGCTGATACTGGGTGACGTTTTTGAATATATTATTATATTGGATCTTTATAACAGTGCTATGAAGTGTGAAGCCTGATGTTCTCTCCACCTTACAGATGAGGAAACTGAAGATTTGAAAGGTTTAATAGCTTTCCATGTCACACAGCTGGGAGGGAATGGGGCTGGGATGTAAAGCCAGGCTGTGTCCTTAACCATTCAATGAATTAGTGGAAAATAAGCAATGTCCTTTAA
>PVJC01038050.1:0-16931 GCA_004026665.1 Murina feae
GGAAGGAGAGGGAGAGGAGGAGGAAGGGGGAGAGGGGGAGGAAAGGGGAGAGGGGGAGGGAGGGGATAGAGGAAGGGAGAGGGGGAGGGAGAGGTCATTCCAGAACGTTGTTCTGCCATCCAGTCTAATTAGCATATTAGCTCTTTATTATACAGGATTCTATATTCAATAAATATGACAGCATATATCATTGGCTTAACTGGTAACAAATCTGGGCACAGTCAGCCAACATGTTGATGTTGGCAATTCTGCCAAAACTCAGGGGGACATGAAATCACTGCACCCCGGGTGTCTGGGGACACACAGTAATGCTGAGCCTCAATGAAACTTTTTCTTTAAAGAAACCTTGTCATTTGTGAATTTAATAAAAAAAAATACTTAAAAGGCGTCCCTCCTGCTATTTATGCTGCCTCCCCGCCTTCCCCCACACACACCCAGAGAGCCTCAGGGACTGTGAGCAATTTGTTGACAAGGCTGACTCAAAGGAGACAAAGGCAACATGCTTGGCAACATCCTCAGCATCCTGTACCCTCAAGTTTTAGTAAAATATCCCCTTGCATCTCAAAGAGACAATTCACATTGATTTTCTGAGTGTCCTGGTCCCCAGCTCCAAAGGACATATCTCTTCACTTCTCCTTAAATCAGGTTTGCCCTTACCCATCCCTGCTTCCCCCCCAAAAGGAACCCCCTTTCCCAAATGCCCCATAGCCTGCAAAGACTTTTAGAAACAATGTCTTGGGTTAGAAATGGGATCATAGTCTGGCAGACCTAGAAAGGTCATCAGAGGCCATCAATGCAGAGAAGAAAAGTACATTGCTAAGGTCCTGCAGTAAGTTCAACTGAGACACTCACACATTTAACAAATACTAATTGAGTATCTGCTATATTCTTGACACTATTCAAAGCACCAGGAATAGAGCAGTTAACAGAACAGACAAAGCCCTTACATTCACAGAGCTATACTCTGGGGGAGACTGAGGTGATGCATCCATGAAATCAGACATTGGAAGGAATCTGGGATGTCACAGGGTACAATGCATAATGTAAGTAGAAACTTCCCAGTGTCAATATCCCTGGCATCTGCTGGGACTGCTGGTGACACACTGCTGAATATGACTCTGAGCCAGTATCACGGATGGGTAGTCAGTTAATTGGGGTCATTTACTTAGAGAAATCAGTCCTTTCCATCCATTGACTCTAGTTACTTCCGCAGGTTCACAGGGAATGATGACCCTTGCTCCCATTCATTCTGTAGTGCACACTGTAGCCCAGCTTTTGCCTAAACGGTACATCTGACCATGTCTCCCTTATGCACAAAGTACTGCATCTCACAGAGTAAATACCTAGAGCATTGCAATGGCTCACAAGGTTCCAGCTGATCTGCCCTCCTAATCCTCTCACCACTTGCTCCATTACCTGCCTGGCCTCATCTCCTACTTCTCCCACTCACTGGCCTTTTTATTATTCCATATCCCTCATCCCCCAGCACCAACCCCCTCAAGTGTTTGCACTTGCTGGTTCTGTACCTCTGCAGAATGCTCCTACCCTTGGCCCCGCCTCCTCCAGATCTTTACTCAAATATCAAACACCCTGGCCCTCCTTTCTGATATTGTACCCTACCCTGCCAACACACCCCAATCCTCTTCTTCTTGCTTTATTTCTCTTTACCACTTATCACCTTCTATTATCTATATATATAAAACTCTAATATGCAAATAGACCAAAAGGCAGAAAAACTGAACAACCGGTCACTATGACATGCGCTGACCGCGAGGGGTGCACACAGAACATGGCGGGCATTGGTAGCAGGTGGCAGAGCACAGAACATGGCAGGCGTTGGCCACAGTGGGATGGTGGGGCAGGTGAGTGGGGGCGCCAGACCAATCGCTGTCATCAGGACAAGCCTCTGGTGGTTACTGAAAATTCTTTGCTACCATGTGCCGAGGTCCTGCCCAACACTCACACCTACTGCCAGTGCCGGAGCTGCCACTTGCACCTGTTGCCAGCGCCCAGCACCAGCCCAGATCGCTCAGTGCCCATTAGCGGGTGTGAGCAGTGGCTGCCGGCCCTGATCACCCATTAGGGCTTCTCTATCTCCTCCTGCTCTTGAGGTGCGATAGGGGCTGGCAGCCGCTGCTCACACCTGCAACCAGTGCCGCCACTTACATCTGCTGCTGGTGCCCAGCACCAGTCCCAATTGCTCTGTGCCATCAGCAGGTGCAAGCAGGACTGGTGCTGTCAGCATGTGGGAGCGGCAGTGGCAGTGGGAGCAGGACTGCTGGCACACAGGGAACCAGGGGGACTTGGTGGGAGGGTCCAGGTTGGGGCGCAGAGGATGGGCTGAGACCTGCCCCTGTGCCCACAGCAGACTTGTAGCCCACAGTTCCTTTCAAGGTGCACAAATTCATGCACTGGGCCTCTAGTAGTACTAGTATATATTTTTAATTACTTAGCTTATTGTTTCTACCCCATCCTATAAACAATGTAAGTTCCACATGGACCGGGAGATGGCTATTTTGCTCACTGCTGAACCCCCTACACACAGAGCAGTATGCCTGGCACAAGGGAGCACTCAATAAATATTTACTGCATCGAGTTCAATCCTTTATTATGTTTATGGTCAACTCTTAATCTGATTCTCTTCAGGCTAAACTGCTGGCTTTCATCTTCAGCAATGGCTTCACTTGGATAGTTACTCCCACAACTGCCTGAAGACTTCTGTGATGGCTGCTAGCTACTAGTGACTCTGTGTCCTGCCCCAAGGCCTCCACAAGCACTATTTCCTCACCTTGCTCACTCTTCCCACCCTCCACTTCTTCTCCCCTGGACTAATATGACTAGCTTTTTTTCTTCCCCTGAAGTAAATGCAGCAGACTGGCAGGTGCTCTCTAGGAGTGGTATTTATTACTAGGACGGTAAGTTCAAATCAGGAGGGGAGAAAGACCACTTTAGTCTTGGGCAGAGGCATCTTCTCCAATAATAGAGCTTGTACTGTACTGAAGCCCCACCAGGACTGGACTGAGAGAAGTGTGATTAATTTGAACCTTCCAAACCAAATTAAGTTTCTAAGAAGAGAAGATGGAATACATAAGGCATTCAGAGAACAACATGGAGAGACAAAACTCTTTGTGATTCTGCCCTGAAAAGAATATGCCCTTAGATATCTGTTGTTATATTAGCCTGGGGTCCAAAATGAGACCTTTGGAACTAAACCTGATCTATAACTTGAATGCATATACAACCAACAACATCTGAGATGATCCTCATCCGTACCACGTATCCATGACCAAGAAAAGTAAGTATTTATGTTTGAGATTTGAGGTTCTTTTATGTAACACTAGAGGCCCAGTGCACAAAAATTTGTGCACTCAGGGGGGTCCCTCAGCCTGGCCCATCCCCTCTCGCAGTCTGGGACCCCTCGGGGGATGTCCACCTGCTGGCATGCCTGGCCAGCCTGGGTGAGGGGCTGATGGCTGTTTGCAGGCTTGCCAAGCCCCCCAGTGGGGACCCTCACCCCATGAGGGTGTGGTCAGCTTGGGTGAGGGGCTGAGGGCTGTTTCAGGCTGCTCACAGCCCTTTCAGGGTTCGGGTCCCTACTGGGGCGCCTAGATGGAAACAGGTATTTGGGATTTATTTAACTTCTATAATTGAAACTTTGTTGCCTTGGTCCCTTGCTCGAAGCCCGGGTTGCCCCTGGCAACTCAAGGTCCCAGCCCGGCAGGTATCTGGGGTTTATCTTCTATAATTGAAACTTTGTAGCCTTGAGTAGAGCTCAGGGCCTGCAGAGCCCTGGCTTCCTCCATTGCCCGGGGAAACTCCAGCTCCATGGCTGCCGCCATCTTAGTTAAGTTAATTTGCATATTTTCTCTTGATTGGTTAGTGGGCGTGGCTTGTGGGTGTAATGGAGTGTGGGTTAATTTGCATATTACTCTTTTATTAGATTAGATTGTGGCAATAGCTAAGTGGACTGTGATAGGAATTTCATTGAAACCATAGATGCTTTGGGTAGTATGGACATTTCAACAATATAAATCCTTCTAATCCATGAGCTTGGTATATTCCTTGATTTATTTGTGTCCTCTTTAATGTCTTTCTTCAACATCTAATAGTTTTCAGAATGCTGGTCTTTCATCTCCTCATTTAAATTTATTCCTAGGTATTATACTCTTTTTTGATGTAGTTGTAAATGGGACTGTTTTCTTAATTTATCCATCTGATTGTTATTATCCTATCTAATAAAAGAGTAATATGCAAATTAACCATCACTCTGCCACAAAGATGGCCCATAGCAGTGGGGCAGGATGCTGGCAGCGTTACCCTGGCAACGTAAGCCCAGCAGGCATTGCCTCAGCAACGTGTGAACAGCTGCCCTCCAGCAGGTGAGCACCACCAGCAGGCAGGCCCCAGCAGGGCCTGCTACCGGTCGCCGCCACAATCCGGGTCACGGGCAGGCACGGCGCAGGCAGGGCCAAGCAGCAGGGCCTGGGTCAGGGTCGTCGCCACAATCCAGGTCATGAGCAGGCATATGCGGGCAGGGCCAGGCATCAGGGCCTTGCTGCTGGTCACCAGGTCGCAAGCAGGCACGTGTGGGCAGGGCCAAGCAGCACGTGTGGGCAGGGCCTGCTCCTTGGTCGCCACAGTGATCCAGGAGCAGGCAAGCATGGCAGGTAGGCAGCACCTAGCCCTGGCCACAGCTCAAGGGAGAGAACAACATGCAGGCGAGGCTAGGAGCCTGAGAGATCAACACAGAGGGGTGCCTGCTCCAAGCCTCCATAGTGTGCTGGGGGCTGGCCCCCAGCAGACAGACACACACACACACGGGGCACCTGCTCTGAGCCTCCTACGCAGCTAGGGGTAGGCCCCAGGCAGACACACACACAGACAGACACACAAGGCGCCTGCTCTGAGCCTCTGCTGCCAGACGGTGGCCATCAGTAGGACATCCACTGAGGGGTCCTGGACTGTGAGAGGGGGTAGTCTGGGCTGAGGGACCTTCAGCCTCTGACCTCGCCGACCCATGCACGAATTTCGTGCACCGCGCCTATAGTTAGTATATAGAAACGTGACAGAGCCCTAGCTGGTTTAACACAGTGGATAAAGCATTTGCCTGTGGACTGAAGGTTCCCAGGTTCGATTCCAGTCGAGATCACATGTCCGGGTTGTGGGCTCAATTCCCAGGCAGCCGATCAATGATTCTCTCTCATCAGTGATGTTTCTATCTCTCTTTTCCTTTCCCCTCCTCTCTGAAATCATTAAAAATATATTTAAAAAAGAAATGTGACAGATATCTGTATATTAATTTTGTATTCTGTGACTTTAATGAATTAATTTATTAAATCTAATAATTTTAAATTACTGAATACATAATTCTTTATGGATGTAATTTATTGATTCTAATATCTATTTTTGACTTACATGTATTTTGGGGACACTTGCTAACTTTAATTTTTAATACCAAATTAAACTTCTTCATTATAATTTACAATATTCATATTTGAGGTTGTATTTTTTTCCTTCTGGATGTGATGTATTTTTCCCCTTTTCCTTTTCATTACCCATTTTACTAGAATTTTCTATTTTATTGGACTTTTCAAAGAATAAATTTTAATATTTATTTTTTAATTCCATTATCTTTTTGACTCAAAAGTTATATAGAATAGTATTTTTTAATTTAAAATAGCTTTTAAATTTACATTTCAGTTACTCAATTCCAAGATTTTGTATTGAGGTCTGACAAAGTTACCTGTATAATTTTTAACTTGAGAAATTTGTTGAGATTTTCTATTAGGTTTATTATATGATTCTTTCCCAACAATGATTAGAAGATAGCAGAAAAAAACAATTTCCCTGAGGTATAAAATTATATGTCTGTATCTACCTACCTAAATATCTATGTATATATGTAATAAAAAAGATTATATGACTTATTTATTTAGTTATTATTAATCCTCACCCCAGGTTATTTTCATTGATTTTTAGAGAGACTGAAGGAAGGAAGGGTGGAGTAGAGGGGAGAGGAGAAACAGAGAGAAAGAAAGAGAGATATTAATTGGTTGTCTCCCTCACATGCTTCAACCAGGGCTAGGGATTTGACCCTGAAACCCAGGTATGTGCCCTTGACCAGGAATCGAAGCTGAGATCCTTTGGTGTATGGGCCAATGTTCTAACTATTAGCAACACTGACCAGCACAATTATGTTATTTACTAGAGGTCTGGTGCACAAATTTATGCACGGGTGAGGTCCCTTGGCCTGGCTGGTGATCAGAGCCAATCAGGGCCATCTTGCCCAGTCCTGATCAGGGCTGGCTGGCTGGGGCAGGGACCACAGGAGGTTGGCTGTGGGAGCGCACCGACCACCAGGAAGCAGCTTCTGCATTGAGCATCTGCCCCTGGTGGTCAATGCATGTCATAGCTACCGGCCACTCATCTGTTCATCCAGTCCTCTAGTTGTAACAGTCGCTATATATATACTAGTAGTATTTTTGCCTGCATAGAGGGCAATAAAGTTTCCAAGTATTATTTTGTTTCTATAAATTATCCCTCACATTTCTAAAAATTTTCAATTTACATATTTTGAACTCTTCCTATTTTAAAAAATCAACTTTCATAAGGTATATATTACTATTAGAAAATTAAGTATTTTCAATGACATTTCCATTAATTTTACCAAATGTATATTATAGAATCCATGTAACCATGACCACCAAAAAAAAAAAAAGTATGGAATATATCCTTCATTACAGGATGTTCCTTGTTATTGACTTATCACCCAAACTCCTATTCCACACGACCAATGACCTGATCGCTATTACTGTGGATTCATTTTACTGAAGATAGATAGATGGTATAAACTATCCTGTTTCACTCAACATAGTGACTGTGAGATTTACTTATATTGCTACATGTATCAGTATATAATTATTTTGGGAGAGGGAGGGTTAAATAGTATTCCATTTTATGCATGATTTGTTGGATGGACATATGCACACTATTTCCAGAGCCGACTACTATGAATGATACTCTTATGAACATTCATGTATAAATCTTTCTGTGAAAAGCTGAAGACATTATTCTTAAACAGAAGAAATGGTATGGTAAATGTATATATTACTATTTTTTAATACCTTTGCTATTTTACACTACAGCAGAAGTGTATTTTGATCATTCAACTTGTTTCATACATCCTTGCCAATGTTTGATGTTTTCAGTCTTTTAAATTTTAGCCATCCTTGTGACTCTGTAACAGTATTTCACGTGGGTGTTCTTTTTAAAAAATGTTTTTATTAATTTTAGAGAGAGGAAGGGAGAGGGATAGATAAAAACAAGGATAAGAAACATCATCGATTGCTGCCTCTTGCACGCCCCCTACTGGCGATCGAGACTGCCATCCCGGGTATATGCCCTGATGGGGAAATCCATCCAGTGACCTCTTGGTTCATGGGTCAATGCTCATCCACTGAGCCACCCAGCTGGGCTCATGTGGATTTTAATTGTTTTTTAAATATTTTATTGATTTTTTTACAGAGAGAGGGGGGAGAGAAAGAGAGAGGAATAGCGAGTTAGAAACACCGATGAGAGAGAAACATCAATCAACTGCCTCCTGCACACTCCCCACTGGGGATGTGCCCGCAACCAAGGTACATGCCTTTGACCGGAATCAAACCCGAGACCCTTCAGTCTGCAGGCCAATGCTCTTATCCACTGAGCCAAACCGGTTAGGGCTGGATTTTAATTATTATTTCCCTAATGATTCATGATAATTGAGCATCTTCTCCTATTTA
Source organism: Murina feae (assembly GCA_004026665.1). Taxonomy (NCBI): domain Eukaryota; kingdom Metazoa; phylum Chordata; class Mammalia; order Chiroptera; family Vespertilionidae; genus Murina; species Murina feae. The sequence goes on from PVJC01038050.1 coordinate 7,782, forward strand.
TTGGCCATTGATTTTTCTTTTGTATAATTTCTGCGCAAACACTTAACCCATTTATTATTGGGAAACTTGTCTTATTCAGTTGTAGATATTTTATGCTCCAGAAAGAGTCCTGCTTCCTTTTGGAGCACTGTTTCATTCACTCATTCACATTTCTCTCCCTCTTACATCACGTCCTCTGTGGGAAGCCAGACGCCATGTCGTTAATGCCCTCAATCAGACTATGGAGGGGTCCATGTGTCAAGGAATAGAGGTCTCTGTCCAAGAGCCAGTGAAGAATGAAGGCCTGGCAACAAAACGTGTGAGTTTAAAATGGCATTTTCCAGCTTCAGTTGAGCCTCGATATGACCGTAGACCTAGCTGAGACCTGGACTGCAATCTCAAGAAAGAGCCTGAGCCTGAAGCACTCAGCGGAGCCTCTCAGAGAGCCCACCCTCAGGATCTGTGTAAGATGCTGAAAATCTGTTCTTCTGAGCTCCTAAATTTGGCGATGATTTGCTACACAGCAACAGATACCTAGTATCTGTCCAAACCATGATTACTCTTCCTCAGCCCCCAAATCTGGAATGCACATTCAGTGCAGTTGGCTAAATGTGCAGCCTGAGTTCAAGTTGGAAGCCACAGTTCCCAGGAAGGATACATTTTTATCTCTCTGGTCCCAAACCCTGATCAGATTAGGTGCAATGGCATAAGGGGCTTCTATTCCAAACAAAATTACGTTCTGTTCTTCCTCATTGCGGAGCACTTTTTAAACAGCAGCCTCTGTCCCTCTCTCTGTTTTCAATTCTCCATCCTATAGCTACTTTCACATCATTCTTTCTGCCTCTAAGATCCTCACGGTGAGAGGAAATTGTGAAAGCTACATAGACTAATCCTCATGTTCGAAACTCTCTATAACGTCGCCCAAGTGGCCTTCTAGCTTACTTTTGAAATTTTGATGTCACTATTTCCTTAGGTAGTTCATTCTACGTTTGGAATCATTATTAGAAAAGTCCTGCCATAGTTGAGCAGAATTCGTTTTCTCTTGTCTCCGGCTTCACTTTGTTCTCAATATATTAATTCTTTGGAAGCCTCTTCCAGGGAGAATTGACTGTGACTAAGACACACCTCTAAGTCAAGGACTGGGCATTAGTTGTTGGTGTGTTAAAGCAAATTATGTTTTCTTTACTATGAAGTCCTTAGCTGAATTTGGTTTTGTATGAGTCATCTTAGCTGGCTCCATCCTAGACAATTATCCATTCATTCTCAATAATGTATCGGGGATAGGGAAGAAGACTTACGGGTCCTCAGATATTTTTGTGCACACAACTTTTCTGGCTATTCAGCTGCTTCATATAACTGATTGGTAGAGCTAACAAATGTCTTGCCCTTGTCACTGTGAGGGCACTGAGCCAAGCACTATAAATCTGGGCATCATCTTTCCTACTCAGGCTTGCCAGGACAATGATTAAATTAATTGTTTCTATAAAGCAGGGTATTCTAGAGACTTCCTGGAGAGCTTGGCTCATCTATAGATCTAGGAAGATGGTATGAGTGGATTCCTGTGTACTTAAAAGTAACCAACACTGGCCAAGTCCTGTAAAAAATCCTTAATAGAGTCAACAAAGTATGATGTGGCATCTGACTATCGTCCTAGTCTCATTTCTCACCATGATCTCCTTCCCAATCTGAACTCCAGCCACACTGGCATTCTTTTCATCTATCAGAGTCTGCATGTACTTCCAGCCACAATGCCTATCCATTGGTCTGGTCTCCCCTATTCTCTATTTCCAATTAACTCTTACTCATCTTTAGATTTTCCCAGATAACACCCCTCTGGAATCTATGTTATATTTGTTCTTATTTCACTTCAAAGAATGGCTGTACCTTTCTTTCAGATCCCCATTTCAGTTTTAGTTTATATATTGGTTAGTGTGATTAGTTAATTAATGTCTATTCTCCTTAGATTGAAAGTGCCATTCACACGGGGACTGCATCCATTTTGCCCTCTATTTTAACACTTAACATGGTGAAAACTGTAGTAGGTGCTCAATAGGTATCTGAGGCAGCATGCTTAGTGGTTAGAGTGTCGGCCTGAATACCAAAGAGTCGGGGGTTCAATTTCCTGTCAAGGGCATGTAACTAGGTTGCGAGTTCGCTCCTAACCCTGTCAGGGTGTGTGCACAAGGTAACTAGTTGATGAGTCTCTCTCACATCTATGTTTCTCTCCCTCTCTCTCCCTTCCATTTACTCTGAAAAGCAATGGAAAAAAATATCCTCAGGTGAGGATTAACAAAAGAAACAAATAAATAATAATAAGTATTTGAGGCATGAAGGAAGGAGGCAATTAGAACCTAATGTGATAAATGGTATCATTGGAGTAGGCATAGGAAACTGTATTCTAACCTAATCCACATGGAAAAGATTTCCTGGGCAAGTTATATCATTTCAAATATATTTATCTATATATTTATTTCAAGGATTTGGTTCATGTGATGTGGTAGCTAGAAAGTCAAAAATACGTAGGTCAGGCTGACAACTGCTCTCCAGCAGTTGATGCTGCAGTACTTTTTTATTTCTTTTAAAAATACATTTTTTTAATTGATTTCAGAGAGGAAGAGAGAGGAAGAGAGATAGAAGCATCAATGATGAGAGAGAATCATAGACTGGCTGCCTCTTACACTCCCTCCACTGGTGATCAAGCCTGCAACCTGGGCATGTGCTCTGACTGGGAATAGAACTGTGACATCCTGGTTTATAGATTGATGCTCAACCACTGAGTCACACCAGAAGTTTATATAAGTTAATTTTAATAATTGCTCAATGGTGTTTTAATAACTGGCTCACCATTTCTGAAAATTTAAAGATCAGCTCTTGCAAGAGAGTATGACTTTGTTCCAGAACACTACTGCCTACTGCTCTTCATATAATGTTCTGCACCCAAAAACCCCAGAGTTTTTAGAAGAACATCACATAGCTGGTGTGTGTGTGACAGCCTACACTCAAATTCTTCTCTTTGTGTATCCCTGCCCAGGGCACAACTATGCATAAATGACAGAATCTGGATTTAACTGTTACTTAGCCTCTAAATTCTACATATTTGACTCCTGCTCTCTCATTCATCCTGCAGCATTGTTATAAATTCATGGAATAAAGCACAGTCTTGAAGAAAAACAAAAGAAAATAAGCATCATCTTAGACAATAATAGAAGAAATGCAACTCCCCCCTCCATGTATTTATTTATACACAAACACCAACATTTGTTTTTGGCCATGATGCTCATCATGGGGCCTCATGATGGAATGAGTGGAATTATAAAAAGGGAAAGAGAGATCTCTGTCTCTGCATGTAAGTACAAGCACTGAGGAAAGGCCATGGTAGACATGGCAAGAAGGTGAACACCTGCAATCCAAGAGATCTCATCAAGAACCAATTCAGCCTGCCAGAATGGCTCCGTGGTTGTGTTGACCAATAAACAAGGAGGTCATGGTTCAATTCCCAGTCTGGGCACATGCCCTGGTTGTGGGCTCAATCCCCAGAAAATAGGGGTCGTGCAGGAGCCAGCAGATCAATGATTCTCTCTCATCATTAATGTTTCTATCTCTCTTCCTCTCTCTTCCACTCTGAAATAAATTTAAAAAAATATTTTTTTAAAAGAACCAATTCAGCTGACACCTTGATATTCGACTTCTAAGCATCCGGAACCATGGAAAAATATATTTTTGTTGCTTAAGTTGCTGCAGTCTATGGTATCTTATTATAGCAGCCCAAGCTTACTAATAATACAATTTGTCACATCACTTTTTATTTATTGAAAAAAAACTGGTTAAATGTGTTTTGAAACCACCAATTCTTGTATTTGTATTCTTTCTGGGTCTGATACTTCAGTTCCTTATTTCTAATGATTCTTACTTATAATGACTTCTTCCATGTGCATATTGTGACTTTAACATTTTTTAGTTTGTGTTCATTTGTACCTAATCACTGAAAATTTTAATGGCCTGGGTTTAAGTCTCCTAGTGCTAATTTAAATTTGCTTCTGTTTGATATCTGAGAATACAATCTGTTCATAACTTTAAAATACATTCCTTATTTCATGAAGGAAAATTTTCTTTGTTTGTTCAGCATGGCCACTCTTTTTGAAGCTGTTGAGGTAGCTGAAATATTGTATTATTTGTTGTTGTTATTGATATGATAGTCCATTATTTGATTTATTTGGAAGAGGTGGTTTCTCTGAGTATAAAGGTAACTGTATACTTCTGGATGTGATGAGTGGGCAGGCATAGGTGCCCAGTGTGTCCCATAACATTAAAATTGAAGAAAAACATTGTCACTGAAATTTTGAAAATTTGAAGTTTCAGATCATTCATCCTTTTGTGCGAGCACTGAAATTTTCCCAGCCAAGATCCTTTTCATGATTCATAAAGGGGAATAGCTTGCCAAATATAAACTTGATGTGTGCAAAACAAACATGTAGCTACAGAATGGGAGAAAATGTTCACAAACCACACATCTTATAGAGATTAATATCTAAATCATATAAAGAACACTTACAACTCAATAGCAAAAAGCAAATAACCCAATTACAAATGGGCAAAAGATCTAAAAAGACATTTCAGGGACCAACAGGTATATTAAAAGGTGCTCAACATCTCTAATAATCAGGGGAATGCAAATCAAAACCATGATGAGATATCACCACATACTTTTTAAGGTATCTATTCTCAAAAAGACAAGAGATAAATGTTGGTAAGGATTTACAGACAAGGAACATTTGCATACTGTTGATGGGAATGTAAATTAATACACCATTATGGAAAACAGTTTGGAGATTCTTCACAAAGTTAAAAAATAGTCTAGCCGGTTTGGCTCAGTGGTTAGAATGTCAGCCCATGGACTGAAGTGTTGCAGGTTTGATTCTGGTCAAGGGCATGAACCTCAGTTGCAGGCTAGATACTTGGGCCCTGTTGGGGCTCATGTGGGAGGCAACCAACCGTTATGTCTCTCTCACATTAATGTTTCTCTCTGGAACAAAAAAAAATCTTCGGGTGAGGATTAACAAAAATAGAACTACCACACGATCCAGTAATCCAACTTCTGGGTAGATCCAAAGAAAATAAAACTGCTATCATGGCAGAATTGTTTATAATAGGCAAGACATGAAAACAACCTAAATATCTGTCAGTGGATGAATGTTCAAAGAAAATGTGGATATGAGATGTGTGTGTATGTGTGTGCGTATATATATCCTATATCATAAAAGGCTAATATGCAAATTGACCGAATGGTGGAAAGATCAGTCGCTATGATGTGCACTGACGAGCAGGAGGCAGATGCTCAATGCAGGAACTGCCCCCTGGTGGTCAGTGCGCTCCCACGGGGGAGCGGTGCTCAGCCAGAAGCTGGGCTCATGGCTGGCATGTGCAGTGGCAGTGACAGAAGCCTCTCCTGTCTCCACAGCAGCACTAAGGATATCCAACTGACGGCTTTGGCCCCTGCAGACTCACATCCCCAGAAGGTTCCTGGACTGTAAGTGGGCACAGGCTGGGCTGAGGGATCCCCCTCCCCCGGCGTGCACAAATTTTGTACACTGGGCCTTTAGTATATTACACACACACACGCACACACACACAAACCAAAGGCCTGTGGTGAAGTCAGCTTCAGCCAAAGTACTTGCACTGGGTCGGGTTGCACTAATACCCAACACAAATCGGGATAATTACCAAGAGAAGGAGAGATGGATGTTGGGGAGTCATGCTCTTGTCCCTTCACTACAGAGCTTGTCGTCTTTAAAAGGCAAGTGGGGTTTCTACTTTTAAATAACGAGGGCTCCATAATGTAATCCCACTGAGTTATCGGCCAGTTTTGGACAGTTTCTAATAGCCTACTATCAAGTAGGACAGTTAAAAAGCACTGCAGGGCTTTACTCATCATCTGGGGCTGGAAAGAGATTGGACCAGAGCATCAGACACACCTAGTTTGAATCCCAGCTTTTCTACTTATTGTGTAATCAGGTTTATAGCAACCTCTCTATAGGTCTCTGAGTCCCACATGTAACCTGGGGCAAATGCCTACTTCCCTGTGTTGTGAGAGAATTAAAAAACATAAAGCTTTTGAATTATCTAGCACAGTGCTGAGTACATAGTAATTAACGTCCTTTCTTCGTGCCTTAATTGCTTGTTTAGAGAGAACAGAATCCGAACAAAGAAGCTGTAATAGCCAGAGTCATTGATCTTTACCAAAGAGAAGGTCCAATTGACCAGGTTTATGAGGCCCACCTTGGCCCTACATCTCTGTTGGAAACATGCTAATTCATAGTGTTTGGCTATCCATTTTGTGGACTTGGTTGCCACTTCTGTCAGATTCTTTCTTTAGTGTGTTAATGATGAACAAGTCTTTTTTCAGATCACTTTCTTTCAGACTCCACAGCTTGGTTTCTACAGATGCCTAATCCCAAACAATTAACGTGAGATTACTCATTCTACTCTAAGGTTTTGGGAAAACTCACTCTCACCCACCATGAATATAAGCACCTTCCTGGCCTACTCTTCCTCTTAATGAAGAAGGTCACATAACGGTGTGCAGTCTTTCCATAAAACTGAAAACACTATGCAGATAAGGTAGCAGTATATGCATTGCTAGAGGGTCAAGATTTCATAGACCCCAAATCAGGCACACTTACCTATCCGTACTACAGTACCCTGAAAGACACTGCATCCAGGTCTTGTTCAGAATCTTCTTTTTTTAAATCTTTTTATTTTGAAATAAATTTAAATGTATAAAACAGTTAAAAAGATGTACAAACAGTTCTCATATACCCTATTCCAGTTTTTCCTGGCATTAACATCTGTTATAACCATGGTGCATTTATCCAAATTAAGAAATTAACATTGATATAGCAAAATCAACTAAACAACAGAACTTGTTCATATTTTACCAGGTTTTTCTGCTTCATGATACCACTGCACTTAGTAACTGGCATGTCTCCTTAACATTCTTTACCAGTGTCTTGTCTCTCAGTCACTTTTTGTTTTTCATGATCTTGACACTTGTAAATACACTGGTCAGGTATTTTTTGCACTGCTCCCAATTGAGGTTGTCAGATGCTTTCCCAGGATTAGATAGTGGTTATAGGTCTTGGGGGAAGAATATTTCAGAAGGGGTGCTTCTCTTGTTGATTGTTTCAGGGAGTCCAATGTATCAATAGGTTTTACTGGTGGTGTGTTAACCTTGATCACTTCCTTAAGGTATTGTCTGTGCAGTTTTTCCTGTTACTAAAAAAAGTACATTCCCTCCCTCCCTCCCTTTTCTTCTTCTCTCTCTTCCTTCCCCTCCCCTCCCCCCTCCTCCCTCTCTTCCTCCCTCCCTTCCTCCCTACCTTTCTTCCTTTGAAAGTGAAGTTTATTTAAAGCTTGGGACAGTGAGGCAAAGGAAGGGCCCCTAGAGATAGGATTAGTGGGTGAGCTCAGGACTAGCTGCCACTGTCCATTGCTCCCCTGAGTGCAAGTCTTGCTGGAACCCTTAGAGCTTAGGACAAAAGAAACAATGTACATGCCTGAGGAAAGTGTGTGTGTGTGTGTGGGGGGGGTGTGCTCAAAGAAGAGTGCAGCCTTCCTTTTCATATTCTGTTAGACGAGATTCACTAAGTTCAACCCACACTTGAGTATTTCCTTACTTTCTGGCACTATATGATGCTCCAGACTTGTCTTATATTCTCCCTGTCCCAGAACTAGAATTGGCCATTTCTCTAAGGGTTCCTGCTTCATTGTATTGGAGAATGCTATTTAATGAAATCAAGATCTTCAAGGTAAGTGAACTGTATCTACTTATCAGCTCAAACACCAAATAACACAACTATTGATCAGCTCAAACATCAAAGAACACAACTGTAATAAATCGTGATTGAATCCCTCTTTACTCCTGATCATTCCTTTGAACAAGATCCTGCCTTAAATCTCTTCAACATACCTTCATTCATTCACTTACTTCACATATTCAACATTTATTGAACTCCTACCAAGTATAGGTATTGTTGTTCTACTTTTCAGTGGGACTGAAGTCTTTTAAATAGCCTAGGTCAAATTGTCTGAAGTGACAGCCCTGCTCAGGGGTAAAAGATAAATAGGAATTGGTCAGGCAAAGGGGAAAGGGTGAAGAGTGAGGTAAAAGAATGGGTAACAGCCCTGACCGGTTTGGCTCAGTGGATAGAGTGTCGGCCTACGGACTGAAGCATCCCGGGTTCGATTCCGGTCAGGGGCATGTGCCTTGGTTGCAGGCACATCCCCAATGGGGGGTGTTCAGGAGGTGGCTGATTGATGTTTCTCTCTCATCGATGTTTCTAACTCTCTATCCCTCTCTCTTCCTCTCTGTAAAAAATCAATAAAATATATTTTTAAAAAAAAGAATGGATAATAAACACAAGTCCTCTCCAGAGCATGTCCCCATCGGGGTTCTTAGATAATCAAGATAGTTGTTGTTTTTTAATTCTATTATTTAATTAGATAATATAATTTAATATTTAAAAGCAGCCCCACTCTCCTACCACTTGTACTTAATCTGAAAAGGTAGGTAGGGAATTTATAAATTCTTCAACTACACCAATAATGCTACATGAAGAAAACTAATGGCAAAAAATAAAAATAAAAAAAACATCAAAACCAATGGGAAACACTAACCAACTCTATGGCCTCCTAGAGCAATTAAGTGTAATTCAAATAAACAAATCTAGAGAGTAACCAGCAGTGTGCTGTTTACAACGCTGTGTGCTGGGATAGAGAGGAAAACAAGAAATGCCCGGCTTCACTCAAGCACCTTCAGTCTGATGTGATGAGCATTACAGAAGAGAGCTGTCTAGAGCTACAGGGATACAGTGAGGGCACGTAAGCACCCGGGGAGTTGAAAAGCTTCTTAGAGAAAGTGGCACTAACACACATGTAACCTATATGTTCATGTTGACTAATGTTACCCCAATAACATCTAAACTAATAAAAGCGAAATATTAAAATTAACCGTTTCTCCGAGACAGGGTAAGCCACGCCCACCAGCCAATCAGAGCGGCTGTATGCAAATTAGCCCAGCCAACATGGCGGCCGCCACTCCCGGACCTGAGTAAACAGCTGTTTCCATTGCGGCAGGAGGGAAAGTGAAGCTGAGCCCCTCAGCTCAGCTCCGAT
>PVJC01038051.1:0-16925 GCA_004026665.1 Murina feae
GGTCTCCTGGAAGGTCTCCCAGTCTAATTAGCATATTACCCTTTTATTAGTATAGATAGTACCTACCTTGTAGGGTTATAAGGATGATATGATTAAATGATAGCACTTAATAAATGTTACCTATTATTATCCATATAATTTTTTAAGTATCTGACACTTTCAGAAAATGTAAATACTTTGGTGAGTAGTTGTTTGTGGGCCCATCCTCACCTGAGAACTGCAGCTGCCAAGTCACTGCAGCTTGGCAGCTCCTGCATTGAGTGTCTGCCCCCTGGTGGCCAGTGTGTGTCATAGCTACCAGTCGATCAGTCAGCCAGTCGGATGGTCGGCCAGTCAGAAGGTTGCTTAGGCTTTTATGTATATATATAAAGGTAATAAATTAATAGGCATTTATTGAGTGTTATGTGTTTTAGGTAATAAACCAAATGGGTAAGATAAGATAACCTTTGACTACCATTTCTATGTTTGAGGATTCTCACCATCTTATGTGTTCACCCCTAAGGTAGAAGTGAAAAACTCAGCTTCTTAGGTTCCATATGGCTAGTTATATACTGGTACTTCAGTTCCACAACTGAATGAGATTTCAATCTAGTCTGAAAAAAAAATTTTTTTTAAATAAGCCCTGGCTGGTTTGGCTCAGTGAATAGAGCATTGGTCTGCAGACTGAAGGGTCCTGGGTTCAATTCTGGTCAAGGGCACATGCCTGGATTGTGGGCTTGATCCCCAGTGGGGGGGGGGTGGTATGCAGAAGGCAGCTCATCAATGATTATCTCTCATCATTGATGTTTCTATCTCTCTCTGTCCATTCCTATCTGAAATCAATAAAAGTATATTTTTTAAAAATTAATTAATTTAAAAAAAACACACCAACAACAAAACACCAGCTTCCAAGGGCAGTGGGACTAGAGGTACTAGTGATCATGTTCTTGTTCAGTGTCTAATGTCAGCGGTGAGAGCGGGAGTTCACTTTTCTGCAGTGGGGTTACCAGTAGGGTCTCCACTAGAGCAGCAGAACAGCACAATTTTGGTATCAGTCCTGTATAGCTGCCTAGCCTCATGTCCTGCTCAGAGATTATATGAGCCACCCCTATCCTTTAATAAACTTCTTTTGTGTTTAAACTAGTAATGAGACTGGTTTTGTTATTTTCGATGAAGAACACTAACTAACATTCACTGACTGGCTATAAATGATATAAGACAATATATAATTAAATGCTGAATTGCTTAGAACCCCAAAGTTGATAAGTGTTAGAGGAAAGAAAGATGAACAAGAGCTGGAGTAGTCAGGGAAGACTTCTTGGAAAGATCTGGAACTTGAGCAGAACCTTGAAATTAGGTAGGATTTGGGTAGATATATAGAAAGGTGCCCTAAGATAAGAGAAATAATGTAAGCATAAAAATGATTAAACTTCAATAAGGAGACTGATCTAATTAACTCATATTTTGTTGCTGGGAAAAAAGATAAATAAGGTTAAGATAGCTATTTTGAACTGAGAGAGATCTCATCAGATAATCTTTTCCCCGCTAGTCCCTAGAAGGTTGTAAATATTTTTACATAATACTTGTCACCTAAAAACTAATTATGTGTTACAAAGCACAACAATAAAATATGCACACCTGAGAACATATCATCCAACCTGAGAATTAGCAAATATTTTACATCTAGCTATGAATTTATCCCTATTCCCCTGCACTTGCCATTCTATTGATATCATCACTACCCTGAATTGTTCATCATTTCTTTTTTAAAATTAAATCTTTTTTTAAATATTCTTTATTGTTCAGATTGTTACAGATGTTCTTTTTTTTTAAATCCCCATAGCTTCCCTCCACCTGGTTCCCCCCGTCGACCCGTGCCCTTACCCCCCCACACACACTGTCTTCATCCATAGATGTAAGATTTTTGTCCAGTCTCTTCCCATACCTCTCTTGTACTCTTCCCCCTGAGAAATATCAGTCCATTCCCTTTCTATGCCCTTACTTATATTCTATTCACCAGTTTATTCTGTTCATCAGATATTTCTATTGACTTGTTATATTCACTGGTTGATAGATATGTATTTGTTGTCACTTTGTTGTTCATACTTTTTATATTTACCTTTTTCTTCTTCCTCCTCTTCTTAAAGAATGCCCTTCAGCATTTCAAATAATCCTGGTTTGGTAGTGATGTACTCCTTTAGCTTTTTCTTGTCTGTGAAGCTCTTTATCTGACCATCAACTTTACATGATAACCTTGCTGGGTAGAGTAATCTTGGTTGTAGGTTCTTGCTATTCATCACTTTGAATATCTCTTGCCATTCCCTTCTAGCCTGCATGGTTTCTGTTGAGAAATCAGCTGACAGTCGTATGGGTACTCCCTTGTAGATAACTAACTGCTTTTCTCTTGCTGCTTTTAATATTCTCTCTTTTTATTTTGCCCTTGGCATTTTAATTATGATGTGTCTTGGTGTGGTCCTCCTTGGGTTCCTTTTGATTGGGGTCCTCTGCGCTTCCTGGACTTGTAAGTCTATTTCTTTCACCAGGTGAGGGAAGTTTTCTGTCATTATTTCTTCAAATAGGTTTTCAATATCTTGCTCTCTCTCTCCTTCTGGCACCCCTATAATTCTGATGTTGCTACACTTAAAGTTGTCCCAGATGCTCCTTACACTATCTTCACACTTCTGGATTCTTTTTTTTTTTTTCTCTTCCAGTTGGATGCTTTTTGCTTTTTCATGTTTCATGTCTTTGATTCGATTATTGCAAACCTCTAGTCTGGTGATGGATCTCTGCATAATATTACTAAGTTTATCAGCAGATTCTAGAAAATTCTTGAAAAACCTTAAAAGCGTAGTTCTGAACTCTATATCCAGTAGTTTGCTTTCCTCCATTTCTGTCATTTGTGATCCGTTTCTTTGTCTCTGCATTTTGGCTGTGTTGATGGAGTGGCTTTCTGCACTATAGGGCCCAGTGATTCAGCCTCCCCAATCACCTGGGGTGGACACTCTTGTTGTATGCCTTTGAAGGCTGGGTGCACAGTCTTGTTGCAGTTATCACTGGAAGGTATCACTGGGAGGAAATGACCTGCAGGTCTTTTTCCTAGTTGTTTGGGGTTTGGAACTTTTGGAGTTCTGTCCCAGCTGCAGTCCCTCAGGCTATGCTACAGGCAGGCAGGCGCCTAGCTTGGGCGGGGTTGTAGGTGGGGTAGGGTGTGGTCTTAGAATTGATGTGGTGGAGCAACCTGCAATGGCTGCCACTCCGCTGACTCGAAGCCTCTCCTGGACCTGGAGCCTCCAAGCCCCAGGGTCTGCGTGCCTCTGAGTCCTCGAATCTCCACGTCAGTGATTGCTGCAAACAGCTCTGCTAGAATGCCACTGATCTTCCGCCATGGATCCAGGCACAGCCGCCACCCTTTCATCCATCGTCGCTGCTTCCGTACCTCTCAGTTTTGGCACCGGGAACCTCTACCCAATCACAATGCACTCCTTCTCCTGACTTCTACTGCAAAGCTTCTCCTCTCTTGGTTCCAGAGGATGGCCTTTCACTGTATAGTTGTTTTTCTGCAATGTAGTTGTGGAGGCTGCACGTATAGGTACACACCTCATGCCGCCATCTTGGTTCTCTCTAAAATTAAATCTTTATTGTTGAAAGTATTACATATGTCCCCTCCCCCCCAAATCAGCCCCTTCTAGCCCGCTCTGACCCTCAACCCCAGGCCTTCACCACCCTATTGTCTGTGTCCATGGGTGATGCATATATGTATACAAATTCTTTGGTTGATCTCTTCCCACCCACCCAACCTCCCTCAACTTCCCACTGAGATTCCACAGTCTGTTCCATGTTTCTATGTCTCTGGATCTATTTTGTTCATTAGTTAATTTTGTTCATTAGATTCTACATATAAGTGAGATCATGTGATACTTGTCTTTCTCTGACTTATTTCACTTAGCATAATATTCTCCAGTTACACTCTCCAGGTCTCTCCATGCTGTCTCAAAGAGTAAGAGATTCTTCTTTTTCAATGCTGCATAGTATTCCATGGTATAAATGTACCACATCTTTTTTTATCCCCTCATCTACTGACAGACACTTGGGCCGTTTCCAGATATTAGCTTCTGTAAATTCTGCTGCTATGAATATAGGGGTGCATACATTCTTTCTGATTGGTGTTTCAGGTTTCTTAGGATATTTTCCTAGAAATGGGATTACTGGGTCAAATGGGAGTTCCATATTTAATTTTTTGAGGAAACTCCATACTTTTTTCCACAGTAGCTACACCAGTCTGCATTCCCATCAGTAGTACACAAGGGTCCCTTTTCTCCACATCCTTACCAGCACTTGTCATTTGTTGATTTGTTGATGATAGCCATTCTGACAGGTATGAGGTGATACCTCACTGTCATTTTAATTTGCATCTCCCTCATGATCAGTGACTTTGAACACTTTTTCACTTCTGTTGGCCATCTGTATGTCTGCTTTGGAGAAGTATCTATTTAGGTCCTTTGCCTATTTCTTAATTGGATTGTTTGTCTTCCTTTGGTTAAGTTACATGAGTTCCTAACTTATTTTGAATATTATACCTTTATCAGATATTAACTCCCATGCAGTGGGCTCTCTTGTTATTTTGTTGATTGTGTCTTTTGCTGTGCAGAAGCTTTTTATTTTGATTATAGTCCCATTTGCTTATTTTCTCCTTAGTTTCCTTTGCCCTAAGAAATGTATCTGTAAACATTTTGTAACAAGAGATGTCTGAGATTTTGCTGTTCATGGTTCCTTCTAGGATTTTTATGGTTTCCTAACTTATATTTAAGTCTTTTATCTATTTTGAGTTTATTCTTGTGTACGACTTAAGTTGGTGGTCTAGTTTCATTTAAAAAAAAATGTATCTGTCCATTTTTCCCAAAACCATTTATTGAAGAGACTGTCTTGACTCCATTGTATATTCTTGACTCCTTTTCAAATATGAATTGAGTATAATGGCTTGGGTAGATTTCTGGAGTCTCTGTTCTGTTCCATTGATCTATATGCCTGTTCTTGTGCCAGCTCCAGGCTGTTTTGATTAAGGTGGCTTTGTAGTATAACCTAATATCTGGTATTGTGATTCCCACAATTGTGTTCTTCTTTCTCAAGATTGCTACAGCTATTTGGGGTCTTTTTTGGTTCCATATAAATTTTTGAAGTATTAGTTCTAGATTTGTGAAATATGCTGTTGGTATTTTAATAGGCATTGCTTATTTTTTCTCTCTCCCCATTTTGGCTCCTGTTTGGGTTTGTGTCTATGTAGTACAGAGCAATGTCGGACGCTGTTTCTGACTGGTCCTTAATAAGCTGTTTGGAGCTAACAGCAATCGACAGCTTGTGACTCCCTCTACCTTTGGAAAGGACCAAGATGCACACTGCAGTGTGGTTTTCCTAGCCCCAGGCCCAGAAGTAGATCAGGCAAAGACTCAAAGCCTCCAGAGATCCACCTCTGCCTGCAGTCCAATTGACACTCAGTCTTGATTTGCCTCAGGGTATCAACCACAAAGTGGGGCAATAGGTCTTCCAACAGGATGGGACAACTGCCTTCTCTTCCCCCTTCCTTGGCAACAACTGCCTAAATAGAAAAGATCTGAGAAGAAAGATGTCCTCCTCAGCAAAAGGGAATGACTCAGCACAGGAAACTGGGATGACTGCCCTCTAAGCTCTAACCCTGGATTCCCAAACTCTGGATTCTCCTCACACAGCTCTAGTGCACTCTGCCCTCCTTCTGCCAGAGTCCAAAGTGAGTGGCTGCACATGAAATTTTGTGTGTTGACCCTTTAAGAGGGTGCCTGTGTTTCCAGCTCTCTCTTCCTGGTAGACAGCCACCCTGAAGCTTTTCACAGCCAGATGTTATGTTGGAAACTTTCTCTGTTCTGATCTGAGTTGGGGAGCCCAGCTTGGGATTTAGACTCCAGAGTTCTCAGTGGGACACCCCAAAGCTGAGATATGCCTCTGAATTTTTAAAAATATATCTTTATTGATTTCAGAGAAGACGGGAGAGGGAACGAGAGATAGAAACATCAATGATGAGAGAGAATCATTGATTGGCTGCCTCCTGTATGTCCCGTACTGGGGATCACGTCTGCAACCCGGGCATGTGCCCTTAACAGGAATTGAACCTGGTACCCTTCAGTCTGCAGGCTGACACTCTATCCACTGAACCAACCCAGCTAGGGCTCCCTCTGGATCTTAAACTGCTATCTGTGGGAGCCTGGCCAGGCCTTTTGCACCTCCACGCTTTCTAACAGTCTCTATACAGTTTCCACTTTCTGTCCTTAATTATCAGGATTCTCTTCAACTTGTCTTCATTGTTACAGTCATCAAGGAGGAATGCACAAGACCAAAGTGGTAAGAGATTATACATTTATTAAGTCATCTGTATAAAAGATAGGCTGAGCTCCAAAATGGTGTCAGCCTCTAGGGATGAGAGTCAGAGATTTAAAAGGCTTCTAGGCAGGCTTTTTCTGGGTGGAGAATTCTTCGGGCAGGTCTTGATCCTGGGAAGGTCCCGAGGGGAGAGATAATGGTCTTAGCAAGTGGAATGTGGTCTTAGCAAATGGAATGTGGTCTAAGTGAAAAGGAATGTCCCTTGTGAAGTGGCCTAACAGTCAGTTCCCAGGGGAGGGGTATCAAATCTGATCAAACTTAACATTCAGCTGATTATTCAGGATGATTTTCTGTATTTTAGTTGTAATTCCAGTTTTGTCCTGGGAGTGTTTCAGTGTATCTTCCACTTACTCCACTGCCCTTCTGGAACTCTATTGAACTAATTTTAGATCTAAAGAAGTACTTATTCAATTTTCATGAGTCACTTCTTGTTACTTGTACTAGGCATAGCCTAAGAAGTCTAAGATTTTTTCCTGGTGATTAACTTCTTTTATATTGCATTAGTTATGAATTTATTTTAAGTGATAATCTAATCTAATAAAATAATAATATGCAAATTAACCATCACTCTGAGACACCTAAGCCACACCTGCCAGACAAGCCATGCCCGCCAGCCAATCAGAGCGACTGTATGCAAATTAACCCAGCCAAGATGGCGGCCAGCAGCCATGGAGCTAGAGCAAACAGGAGGCTTCTGTTTGGAGGAAACTGCCTGCCTCAGCTGGCTGGGCCTCTGCTCAAGGCAACAAAGTTTCAATTATAGAAGACACAGAGCTGAAGCAAACAGGAGGCTTCGTTGCCTGCCTAGGCCTCCGCTCAAGGCAACAAAGTTTCAATTATAGAAGATAAATAAACCCAGAAACCTGATTCCAGCCAGTCTCGCTGGGACATTGGGTCAATGGGAGTTGTGGGCAGCCTGAAAACAGCCCTCAGCACCTCACTCAGGCTGGCCAGGTACCCCAGTAGAGACTTGAACCCTGAAGGGACTGTGGGCAGCCTAAAAACAGCCCTCAGCCCCTCACCCAGGCTGGCCACACCCCATGTGGTGAAGGTCTCCACTGGGGGGCTTGGCCAGCCTGCAAACAGACATTAGCCCCTCACCCAGGCTGGTCAGGCATGCCAGCAGGTGGACATCCCTCGAGGGGTCCCAGACTGCGAGAGAGCACAGGCTCAGCTGAGGGACACCTCCCCCCCCTTGAGTGCACAAATTTTTGTGCACTGGGCCCCTAGTATATTAGAATTAGATAATTTTCCCCCCTGATTGGAATCAAATTGGAGTTTATATATTGATCTTTTCAACTCTCTGCTAGTCTTATTCTCTAAACATGGTGACCTTGCTGTTTTCAACCCTAGTTGTACTTGATAATCTATATATATAAAAACCCAAGCGTGCCTTGACCGGTTTGGCTCAGTGGATAAAGCGTCGGCCTGCGGACTCAAGGGTCCCAGGTTCGATTCCAGTCAAGGGCATGTACCTTGGTTGCGGGCACAACCCCAGTGGGGGGTATGCAGAAGGCAGCTGATCAATGTTTCTCTCTCATTGATGTTTCTAACTCTCTATCCCTCTCTGTAAAAAATCAATAAACTATATTAAAAAAAAAAAAAACCCAAGCAAACAAACAAATTAACGACCAAATGACCAGTCGACTGGTCACTATGACATGCACTGACCATCAAGGGGCAGACCCTCAATGCAGGACCTTCCCCCTGGTAGTCAGTGCACTCCTATAGCCAACCTCCCATGGCTAGCCAACCTCCCATGGTCCCTCCCCCCAGTCAACCGGCCCTGATAGCCCCAATTGGGACTGGGTAAAATGGCCCCAATCATCCCTGATCACCAGCCAGGCTGAGCTACCCCACCCATGCATGAATTTGTGCACTGGGCCTCTAGTCTTCTATAAAATATAGGTGCCTGCTCAGCTGGTGTGGCTCAATGGTTGAACATTGACCCTTACACCAATAGTTCACTAGTTCGATTCCCAGTCAGGCCACATGCCTGGGTTGCAGGCTCGATCCACAGCAGGGGTGTGCAGGAGGCAGCTGATTGATGTCTCTATTGCTCCCTCTCATTCCTCTCTCAAATCAAGTCAATAAAAACATATTACACACACACACACACACACACACATATACATATACATACATATATATATGGATGGAACCCAATCTGCTTCTTCTACTAAACCAAAGTCTCCAGGAGTTCTAAACTGGGAAATAATCTCCAGGAGTTCTAAATTGGGAAATTATTAGTCATCCAGAAGGTCCATAGCGTTAGCTGAACTTTTTTCTCCGAGGGAGAGGGCTAGATTGAAAAAGAAGCTCATAGCATACATTTAAGATAGGAAAGAAATTACTTTGGGAGATCAGTTTTATGATCAAATTCCAATGCTAACAATAAGGAGCAATAACAACTCCATTTACAACATTTCATCAGTAAAATATATAAAATCAAAATGAGATAAACTCTATTTTTGCCTGAAAATATTCATCAGTTTAGTTCATTTTTTTTAGTTTTTTTTTTTTTAGTTGTTGTTGTTTTAATCTTAATTTAATTTTAACTTTGAAAAAGGAAAGAAGATCCTAGCTGGTTTGGCTCAGTGGATAGAGCATCGGCCTGAGGACTAAAGGGTCCCAGGTTCGATTCCAGTCAAGGGCACATGGCCAGGTTGCTGGCTCAATCCCCAAGAGGGGATGTGCAGGAGGCAGCTCATCAATGATGCTCTCTCATCATTGATTTTTCTATCTCTCTCTCCCTCTCCCTTCCTCTCTGAAATCAAGAAAAATACATTTTTTTTTTTAAATAAAAGGGGTTTTATTCAACTGCTGATCACTTGAGGAAATGAGAGACTCTTATCACAAAGTCCACATCAGCATCTCAGTACAGGCAGAGGTTTTTATAAGGAGGGAGAAGCAAAGCAGAACAAAGAGGTCAAGGGGAGGTCATTGAAAAGTTCTCTACGTGCCGTCCAGCACAGT
The DNA here is from genome assembly GCA_004026665.1 of Murina feae. NCBI lineage: Eukaryota > Metazoa > Chordata > Mammalia > Chiroptera > Vespertilionidae > Murina > Murina feae. The sequence goes on from PVJC01038051.1 coordinate 9,364, forward strand.
ACATTCCAGTAAGGATCTTAGCATTGGTCAAGTGATAGTCTGGTGTGTGTCATCGTTGTCATCCTGGTTTTATGGTTGAAGGTAAGGAATTCGCCTAGAGCTGTGGTGACTGAAGATCAGAGTCTGTATCTTCTGAAGTTAGTTCCTAGGATTCTTATACAAACATGCTGTTATCTACAAGTTACATGTTAGTCAGAGTAAGCAATTTACAGAAATAACGTGAAAAAGAATGGTGGGTGGGGTACAATTTTCCACTGCTACACATAGACATGGATGAATTCCTTAAGTTCTTGAGGTTCCCAAAATACCTTGAAGTTCCTTCCTTGCCATCTCTCAGCAACCTTCGTTCCTTACCTGGAAAGACTGTCATGAACCATATGAATAAACAAGGTATCAGGCCATTTCTCTAAAGGGCTCTTAATGACTTTACAGTCAATTTTCAGCCCAGCCAGTGTTGCTCAGTGGTTGAACATCAACCTATGAACCAGCAGGCCACAGTTTGATTCTAGTCAGGGCACATGTCAGGATTGTGGGCTTTATCTCTAATATGGGGTATGCAGGAGGCAGCCCATCAATAATTCTCTTTCATCATTGATATTTCTATCTCTCTCCCTCTCCCTTCCACTCTGAAAACAAATATATATATACTAGGGGCCCGGTGCACAAAAATTTGTGCACTGGGGGGGGAGGTGGTCCCTCAGCCTGGCCTGTGCCCTCTCGCAGTTTGGGACCCCTCTGGGGATGTCCATCTGCTGATGTGCCTGGCCAGCCTGGGTGAGGGGCCAATGTCTATTTGCAGGCTGGTCAAGCTCCCCAGTGGAGACCCTCACCGCAGGGGGTGTGGCAAGCCTGGGTGAGGGGCTGAGGGCAGTTTTCAGGCTGGCCACAGCTCCCACTGACCTTCCGGGCCATCAGCCTGGGAAGCAATAGGGTGGCGCTGGCCACCCCATGGCCTCCCAGGAGGGGGCCTCGGGGGCCGGCAGGCTGGTCCCGCCCCCCGAGGCCCCCGCCTGGGCAGCCGATGGGGTGGCGCCGGCCACCCCACACCCCATGGCCTCCCAGGAGTGGGCCTTGGTGGCCTGCCGGCTGGTCCTGTCCCCCAAGGTTTCTGCCTGGGAAGGCATCGGCCAGCTCAGGGTGCCTGATGCCTTCCCAGGACAGAGGCTCCCAAGATGGCGGAGGTCGCAGCCCAGGAGAAGCCTCCATCTTGGCTAGGTCAATTTGCATACAGCCACTCTGATTGGCTGGTGGACGTGTCTTAAGCGTCCTGAAGAAACGGTTAATTTTAATATTTTGCTTTTATTAGTTAGGGTGTGTGTGTGTGTGTGTGTGTGTGTGTGTATGTAAATCTTCATTCCTTAAGGCCATCCAGAATCCACACATGTCTCTTTCAGACATGACATTCCAATCAATGTCTTGGTTAATAAGACTATTATTAACTGGAAAGTGATCTTATTGAATTTATGCAAAGAAATATATTACCAAGACTCACTCATTAAGAATTGCCAAATTTTGGAGGGATCAGGTAAGGAGAAAAATATATAATTTGCCAAGTTGCTTTTAAAAAATGTATTTTTATATCCAAAAAGCAAGAGGAACATCTTTGTCCTTTTAACGAAGGGGGGAGGGGGGGGAGAGACAATTTTAGTTTACTTTTGATTTTTAAATTTATTTATTTAATTAAATTTATTATTCAGCCAAAAAACATGTTCTTACAAAAAAAAATCAATAAATTGGACTTCACCAAAATTAAAACTTGCTCTTTAAAGAAAATGGAAAGACAAATCACAAGTAAGGTGAATATAGTTGTAACTCATATATTTGACAAAGGACTTTTATCTAGAGTACATAAAAAACTCTTACAACTCAATAATAAGACAAGCAATCCAAATGGAAATGGGCAAAAGATTAAATATTCACTTCACCAAAGAAGATACATGGGTGTCAAATAAAAAGATGCTTGATATCATTAGTCAGCAGGGAAATGCAAATTAAACCACAGTGAGATACCACTACACCTTCACTACAATGGCTAAAATTTAAAAGACTGATCAGACCAGATATTGGCAAAGATGTCCAACAACTGGAACTGTCCTACGCTGCTAATGGAAATGTAAAATAGTTTAGTTTGGAAGTTTCTTAAAATTTAACAATAGCCTAAGCCATTTTATTCTTAGGTATTTACCCAAGAGAAATGAAAACATAGCCATATAAAGACTTGCACACGGATGTTCACAGTAGTTTTATTAGAAATAGCAAAAAAACAAAAAACAAAAAACTGGAAATGACACAAATATCCATCAAAAGGCTAATAGACAAACAAATGGTGGTATAACCATAAAATGACATACTACTCAGCAATCAATAGACTATGGAAATACACAACAACGTGGGTTAACCTCAGCAATTATGCTTAGTGAAAGAAGTCTGCCTAAAAAAAGAGCACATTAAAGAGTAAATACCATGCAATCCCGTTATATATAATTCTAAAAATGCAAACTATAGTGGGGGCAATGGGCAGATGAGAGAGGAATTCTAAAGGGGCCCCAGGAAACTTCTGGGGGATGATAGGTGTATTCATTATCTTGATTGTGGTGGTGGTTTGTCCACTTATGTCCAAACTGTTCAAATTTTACAGTCTCAATGTGTGCCATCCTTCTTATGTAATTATACCTCAAGAAAGCTGTAAAAAAAAAAGATTCAAAGTATAAGAAATGGTTGTTTTTTTTTTAAATATAGAAGATTCTCTAAGTAGTAGTTAAGTTAATTTGATTGTATTTGTTGAGTTTCCAGTTATTGAGGGTATATAGTGCAGAATTTAGGACCTGTTTCTTTATAGGAATTTAAGGAGTGATCATTTTCTGTCTTATTAATTATTTTTGTATTAGAAAGCAAATAAAACAAGAAAAGTACTATAATTGTAAAGGGAGGGATAAAAAGGGCCATGTGAATTAGCTGGTTATTTCATTTTACAATTGTTCTCTCCAGCAGTCTTAACCCTTCAAGGTGAACATGTTTCTTTTTATATTTACTTGCAAACTGGCTAAATGGCTTGAAACAAAACAAAATAATTTAATGCAAAAAGAAACCATATGTGATTTTTTTAAATCACTGATGAAGGTGAAAAACTATTACAAAGAGTTTTGAGTAAAAGCCTTGGAATAGTTCTTTTTTATAACAGGGCATTATAGCGCATCATAGGTAAAGTTTTTTCAGAACCTTGCTAAGATTTTTCCCTTTCTAAAATGGTACAATTCTATATTTTTACAAAGAGGAGGGTGGAATTCTTTGGCATTAGTGAACTCTCAGGTAGGTCGCTATGGAAAGAGATGGGCTGGTGAGGCTCAAGACCTGGATCCTGTCCAAATTTTGCTACTTATTTATAGTGTAACCAAACCTTTGCTGGCAACCAGCATCTTCTATAAAACAGAGATCACACCGGATTATATTACTTAATTAACGTGCCTCGAGATATTGTTTAAAGGATCTGGTCAAAAGAAGAAGAAAGAGATTTATTCATTTGACAAATATTTATTGTTTATATGCCAGGTGTGGTTCTCAGAGCCAGTGGTGAAATGAGGAGCAAAATAGATGAGATCCCTCTCTTCCAACAGGGGACAAGAGAATAAATAAGTAAATAAATAAGATAATAAAAGAAGAAAATAAAAGAGCAATGTAACGGAGTGATTAGAGAAACAATGTAGAAAGGGTGAGGAAGTGACTTTGGGGCAGAGTCCTAAGGACAAGTGGGTAGGCAAGCAAAGGGTTAAGCAAACGGTTGAGTAAACAGGAAGCCCAAGGGATCTGAGGTGAGAACAAGCAAGAGTGTTCAGAAGGAGGAAAGAAGGTCAGAGGCCAGCATCTGGTGAAGAGGGCCGAAAAGAGGATGAGTCAAGGGATGGAGGAGGCAGAGCTGGAAAGTTCTGATAAGGGTTTTGAAGATGGATTCGCTGTGGAAACACAGTACATTAATGTTTGTTTTAAGTTTTGGTTTTTTAAAAGTAGCCAGATTTTAAAATATTTTTTAAAAATATGTTTTTATTGATTTCAGAGAAGAAAGGAGAGAGAGAGAAACATCAGTGATGAGACAGAATCACTGATAGGCTCCTTCCTGCACACCCCACGCTGGGGATGGAGCCCGAAATCTGGGCACATGCCCTAGTCAGGAATCAAACTGAGCAACACTGGCCAGGCCTAATGTTTATTTTTCTAAGACCCTCTAAGTGCTGTATGGAGAATGGATTATCAGGAGCGCAACAGGAAAGTGGAGGGCTGACTAGGGTTATATATTTGGGAAATAGAACTTAAAGCCAATCCCAACTCTTATCTAGGGCAAGAGAACAAATGGAAGCCCAAATTCAAATGCTTATATATATATAAAAGTTATAAATTAAGTTGGAGACCATTATCTATAATATGTTCTATCTTCCTACCTTGAAAAATATACTTTCATAAGAATGTGGAAGTCCAGATTAAAATGTAGATTTCTCAGCTTCCTTGGAATGCTGTAATGGAACTAGGGGTGAGCTGTATCTGTTCCTTCCTTTGTTCCCCGTCTCTTCCCACCCTACAAGGACCTTCACCCACAGGTGTGTGGAAATCCAGCTCACCAGCCAAGCTTTGTCCACACACTCTTCCAATAGGTCCTTGGTCACTTCTCAGGGCTAAAGGAATCAATGACCGAGTGCAGTCTGTCACTTTGCCCTCAGGAGGACAGGCCAGGGGAAATGGCCCCTGCAGGCCCTGGGAGCCAGTTCTGCAGCCTCAGGTGACCAGAGAATGGGCTAGAAGGAAGAGCACAGGCTCTGTGCAGACATGACCCCTTGGCCCTGTGGATTCCTTACAATGTGGGGGAGGGGTGTGGCCAGACAAGGGCCAGAATAGAACCTCTGAAACCACAGCCCAGAACAGGGCCTCAGAATTTTGTGACAGGTTGGATGTGGGTAGTGCTGGATAGAAAGAAATCAAGGTGGTTAGAATAGGTAAGGGAGTGAAATCAATTGTTCCAGTTTGGATGTTTTGAGTTTGAGATGCCCATTGATATAACCAAGTAGCAATTCCAAGGAGGCAGTTGGCTTTGTGTGTCTGAAACTTAGAAGTAGAGGTTTAGCCAGAAGAAATAAATTGGGAGCTAATCAATATATAAATGGGAGAAGTCACCTAAGCAGAGAGTGTAGACAAAAAAGGGACCCAGTCTGAGAACTAATAAATGTTCATCAACAATATCTGGAAAATACTAAAAACACAAAATAAAATAGTCTCACCTATACTTTCACCTTCTAGATATATGTTAACCTTTTGAGATATTTCCTTTGTCTTCTCTCTCTCACGCTATTATATGTATTAGAGGTCCAATGCATGAAATTTGTGCAAGAGTAGGCCTTCCTTTCCCCGGCTGCCAGCACTGGCTTCCCTTGCAACTCCAGCTTCACCTGGAAGGTTGTCCAGAAGGACATCCAGTCAAATTAACATATTGTGCTTTTAACATTATATATAGTAATATATATAGTACTATATAGTTATATGTGTGTATATATATATATATTTTTTAAAATATGTTCTCAATTTTTAAAATATGTTTTAATTGAATTTTAGAGAAAGAAAAAGGGAGAGGCATAGAGAGATAGAAACATCAATGAAAGAGAAACATCATCGCCTGCACCTGCCTCCTGCATGTCTCCTACTGGGGATCGAGCCCCCAACCAGGGAACATGCCCTGACTAGGAATCCAACCAGTGACCTCTTGGTTCATGGGGTTGTCATTCAACCCCCGAGCCACACTGGCCGGGCTATATACTGTATTTTAACAATAAAATGGTGCTCACATGTGGTACATACTTTTTTTCTTAATTTAAATTCTTTATTGTTTAAAGTATTACATGAGTCTCCTTTTCCCCCCATTGACCTCTCCCTGGTCACTCCCATGTCCCAGCACATGCCCCCACCCTGCTACTGTCTGTATCCATTGGCCATGCTCATATGCATGCATACAAGTCCTTTGGTTGATCTCTTACCCTCTCACCCCCCTCATAGGTTGGACAGTCTGTTTGATGCTTCTATGTCTCTGGTTCTATTTTTGTTCATCAATTTATGATGTTCATTATATTCCACAATTGAGTGAGATCATGCGATATTTATCTTTCTCTGACTGGCTTATTTTGCTTAGCATAATGCTTTCCAGTTCCATCCATGCTATTGCAAATGGGGAAGAATTCTTTCTTTTTTACAGCAGCATAGTGTTCCATGGTATAGATGTACCACTGTTTCCTAATCCACTCGTCTGCTGATGTGCACTTAGGCTGTTTCCAAATCTTAGCTATTGTAAATTGTGGTGCTATGAACATAGGATTTCACATATCATTTCTGATTGGTGTTTCTATTTTCTTGGGATATATTCCTAGAAGTGGGATTACTGGGTCAAATGGAAGTTCCATTTTTAATTTTCTTGAGGAAACTCCATACTGTTTTCCACAGTAGCTGGATAGGATCTGCATTCCCACCAGCAGTGTAAGAAGTTTCCTTTTACTCTGCATCCTCGCCAACACTTGTCATTTGTTGATGGCACATAGTTTTTAAATTTTTATTGATTTTTTACAGAGAGGAAGGGAGAGGGATAGTTAGAAATATACATCAGCTGCCTCCTGCACACACCCTACTGGAGATGTGCCCACAACCAAGGTACATGCCCTTGACCAGAATCAAATCTGGGACCCTTCAGTTCACAGGTCGATGCTCTATCCACTGAGCCAAACTGGTTAGGGCGATGGTACATACTTTTATAAGTGCTTTGTTTACTTACTATTTTCGGCACACTTTCCCATTCCAGTACCATTACTCTTTTATTTACTTTATTTAAAAGAAAATCTTTATTGTTCAGATTATTACAGTTGTCCTCTTCACCCCCCCAGCTCCTCTCCACCCAGTTCCCACTCCACCCCCTGCCCTTATACCCCACCACTGTCCTCATCCATAGGTGTATGATTTTTGTCCAATCTCTCCCGCATCCCCACACTCTCTTCCTCCCAAGAATTGTCAGTCCACTCCCTTTCTATGCCCCTGATTCTATTCTATTCACCAGTTTATTCTGTTTGACAGATTTTTTTATTCACTTGATTTTTAGATTCACTTGTTGATAGATTTGTATTTGTTGTCACTTTGTTGTTCATAATTTTTATCTTTACTTTTTTTTTCTTCTTCTTCTTAAAGAATACCCTTCAGCATTTCATATAATAATGGTTTGGCACTGATGAACTCCTTTAGCTTTTTCTTGTCTGTTAAACTCTTTATCTGCCCTTGAATTCTAAATGATAGCTTTGCTGGGTAGAGTAATCTTGGTTGTATGTCCTTGCTTTTTATCACTTTCTACTAGGGGCCCGGTGCACAAAAATTTGTGCACTGGGGTGGTGGGGGAGGGGGGTCCCTCAGCCCTGCCTGTGCCCTCTCACAGCTTGGGACCCCTCTGGGGATGGCCACCTGCTGGTGTGCCTGGCCAGCCTGGGTGAGGGGCCAATGTCTGTTTGCAGGCTGGTCAAGCTCCCCAGTGGAGATCCTCACCCCAGAGG